>CANUEX010157488.1:0-67810 GCA_948099535.1 Jatropha multifida | reverse complement strand
GGTTATTCAATAAATTTTCGGGCGAACCAAAATGATTTTCGATTCCCATAATATTACGTGGCGTAATATTATTGGCTAATAATTTACAATTTAAATTTAAATGGGAATGTTTCGAAATAAAAATTTCAGGGTATTATATTATATATGTGGACTTAATATTTGATCATCTCTACAAGATACATAATAACCACAAGTAACTCTCTGCACAGAGAATTAGTAAGTGAGAAACTTTTTGCAAATAATTAGAATTAATACAGTTTAATTTGGGGTAATTCAGTTTAATATTTAATTTTCAAAACTAACTATAAATATGTATTATATATTATAAATTCGATATTCAATTTTAACAAATTAATCTCATAATTATATGCTAATTAAATCTTAATTAGTAATTTCTTAGTAAGAATAATCTTAATTTGCTTCCTAAGCTAAATGTTATGTCCAATTAAGACTAACAGAGTTACCTTTTGTGCTGGGAATAAGTAACATAGACGGTTGCCTTCAACACGTGAACTGAGATCTTACTTGGATTATACGGCATTACACATACATAGCGAATAATGATACGACAATCCTTTAGCATGCACAAATTGGGTAGATAACAAATAAAATTCGTATGCTATTATTTAAAATCCTGCTTATGTTAGAGTTTAATTAGATATTTATAATTATAGGTGTGTTCGGTAAAGTTTAGAGTAACTTTTAGTATTTTGAATTAGTCACGATACTATTTCTTGATATTATCGTGTTTGATAACTTGATACGTAGAGTAGATTTAAGAGGATGAGCGAACATTTTTTTTTAGTATTTTATATATTTTTACTCAATTTATTTTTATAATTCTATCTTTAATTAATTTAAAATTATTATGTTATCGCATTACGCATTTTTATTATTTTTATTTTTGGCTTGTTTATGATTGATAATAAAAAAAATATTTGTTTATATATTTTCATTTAAATACAAATCAATATTAAAAATTAAAAATATTGATCCCTCAAAATCTTAAAAATTTCCAATTTAATTTATAAAATAGTGAATTTTCAATTTTTGCTCCCTTAAATTTTAAAAATTTAGGTTTAAAATCATCAATATTTTTTATAATGAGTTTAATGGCTATAAGTGAATATTTCAATATCTTTTTTGTCATTTTAAATTTAATTATCTATCAAACAGTTATTTTTAGTGAATACTTTCGTTTTTAATCGCTGATAATTAAGCGTTAATATCTAATAGTTAACAGCTATTAGAATAACCAGTGTCATAGAACAAGTCCTATATATGAAATTAACAAAGTTGAAGTTAGCTATTGAAAAAAAAAAGAAGAAGAACTGCATATCAATAATATAAATTTAAAAATTTAAACAAGAAAGTAATATGAGAATTTAAAATTGGAAATTCATTTTTATGAGTATAACCAACATGCAATTAGATTAATAAAATTGAATTATATTTCCAGGCAAATTTCATATTTCAATCCGAAAATGGCTGTTATCAAAAAGTTTTATCTGAATACCAGTCTATTGCAGACGCAGGCACAATAAATTTCTACAAGTATAACTCAGCTTATAACTCATCCTCGAATACCGTAAAAATTAATTAATATAATCCACTGATTCTATAGCTTAATTAATTAATTTTGGACAAATCGAAAGAGAATGTGAATCAGAATTTTTAAGAAAGGATAAATATTTTTCCATTTTATTAATTTTGCAATCTTTGTACCCGTAATTTATCTTTGACCAAATATAATATACGTATAAGAAAACTCTGTTACGTAGGCACCGACTGGACAAGCATGGGATGGAAAGAAACTAAACAAGATTTGAGAGGCTGAATTCAATTGCACCACGACAATAAACAAGCCAAGAAGGAAATGAAACGACGCTCAAATATACATACATAAATTATACTATATACATACATAGATATAGTTCAACAAACTCTAACCTAACACATGTAATAAAATCCTAAACACGTTTGCTTTATGGCCACACGTCTCTTTCGGCCTCCTGAAAATGAAACTCCATTTACACATACGCTTTATTTTCAATCACTAGCCAAATAAGTTTAGTTGTGTTCTCATATCTTTTTGTGTCTACCACATGTTTTTTGCATTATTTATATATATGCTTTGATATTTTTTTTCTTTTAAATTAAATTGATATTACATTAATATAATTCAATTTAATTAAATAATCAAATGTATTTTCCTACTAAAAATACATTTGATTGATCATTCAAATCTGTTACAGCTCGTTAAATGGAGTCAAAAAATTTCTTATATTTTGAGACAGAGTTAATATCATATTACAAGTGACCGAACAAAATTTGAACTCTTAAAAAATATATGTCTTTTCTGGCACACTATAGATATTCAATAAGAAAAAGAAAATATATGAGTAAATTTCATTAAAAATAAATTAATAGCAAATGAATAAATAATTATTTTTTTAAAATACTGTTTAGCCACTTACTTGATCATGTTTGGCTACACTACACATAAGAGAGTTCGAGGATAAGAAGGGTAGCCAAGGAAATGTGAGAAAACAGTTATGTAACACTTGATCAATGGGAAAACATTTAATATGTAGTTGCAGACAGGTAGCCGAAATCAGGTAATTGTTGGGAAAACAATATATATTGGAAACGTATGCGTTATTAATACTTGATGAGTATTATTTATTGTTGTTGTTATTAACGGTTGAAAACTGATCTCTGTCCCGTTGAAGTACGTTTGATTCCAACTAAAATTGGATAACGGATGTAATCAGTTAATTTGTAAATTTCATTAAAATATCTCTGCATAATGTTGAAAATATATGAGTCTTTATCGCATTCCGAAGTTATTATCAGTGACCGCCTAATTTGAGATTTAATCACTATTAAAATGTTTTACTCTTTTTTACAACTATATTTAATGAGGATCAAATAATAATTTTTTCTACATATTCAGTCTGCTTTGCCACTATGCCATGACTCGTAAGTTTTTAAGTAACATCTTTAATTAATTTGATAAATGAAATTGCAGTTTTTGGACAATCTAAAAAGCACCGTTTGAAAATTTTATAGAGCTTTTAGATAAATGAATTAATAAACATTTTAAAATTGATGTCTTAACTATAATTTAAATAATTTTTACATTTAAAATTAAAATTAAAATTGAAAGATATTTAAAATAAAAAAATACCCTAAATCTTCAACATTATGCAGAGATATTTTAATATATATTCATTTATCAATTGTGTGCAAAAGAATTAATTAACTTCAAAATATGTGGAATTATTAATAAATAATAAAACAGAAAATTAAATTAGAACTTAAATCTAAAAAATAAATATTCTATTAATAGAAATTAAACTTCTCTTATATATATTAGCGTGAACCGTAGAGTGGGAAGACTTTTTAGGCTCCATTTATTTTTATAAAATAATTTGTGCGAAAATATTCTCCACAATTTTCTGTTATTTAGAGCGCTCAGAAAAATAAGTCAATGGAAAATATTTTTTTAGTCAAAAAAAAATTAAGTCATTTTTTAAAGAAAACAGCTTCATAGTCGCTACCACCTGCACCACCATTTATTATCGACCACCACCAACAACTTTCATAATTTATATTTTTTTTCATTCTTTTCATATTTAAAAATAAAATTTTTAAATTATAAAATTTAAATTATTATTAATATTTTTATGGTCTTATGAGATAAAGATTTTAATATTTTTAACTAATTTTTAATATTACAATCAAATAATGAAAAATAACTCATTTGAAAATTATTTTTTTATCAAATTATTTTTCAACAAGTTATTTTAAGGAAATAAATCAACCTTAGTCTTTTAATAAGTGAAATTAAATTTTTCAATCTGTTCCGAAAATCAAACTTGTGGTCCGCAATGTGGTCACGAGGTCTTCTCGAAAAATGTACATGCAAGTCGATTCAACGTTTCAAGGCGTAGCTACTTCGAAGGTACGGATCGCCTGATATCGTATCTAGCTATTCTAATAAATGTGGTAGAGGCAAAGAGCTGGATATCGAAGAGTTGGACAAACAAGTCCGGCTAGCTAGCTAGGTAAAGAACAACTGTTTACGACATTACAACTCTATCCTTTCCAGTATATAATAATAACGAGAATGCCCGTTGGCGTGCGCAGTTTAGAAACACCATGGAAGCCTCTGGAATTAAATTTAAATTTTTTCTTCAAAAAAAAAATCGGTCAAACATCCACAGTTAAGACAAATTTTAGCTTACCACCCATTATTATTAAAATATAAATTATTATTATATAATTATTTTCACTTTCTTCCTTTCTTTCTACAGACTAATATTCCTTAATTAGAAGAAAAGGACTCCATATTTCTTATTTTTTCAATATTAATTTAATTTTATCCGCAGACACAAGAATTTGACTGTCAAAAGAAAATAAAAAAGGGATGACAAGTCAAACCGTGCCACAAATTAGTGTGAATTTATTTTTTCTTTATACATATGCATATTTTGACGCTAAAATCAATATTAGAAAGTTTTCAGTTTACTTAAAATATAAATTTTCATATTTTAAATTAGTTTACATCAAGCAAAACACTATCTTCCGAATATTTAAAGAGACTATATATCTAATATTCAAAATTGAGATTTCTAATCAAAGAAAAAGAGGTCTTTATCGTTTTATATCATTTTTGAGTATTGCGATAGATTATACTTTATGTAATAGGTATTTTTAAAAGTTTAAATACACAACGAATATACTAATTCTAAAAAAAAAAACAAAAAACGAATTTGGATGCAATCATCTAAAATAATGTGGAAAGCTTACGGAAATTCTACCCATTTTATCTATCAAATGTTGATTTGATTTTGAGTTCACAAAGATAATATTATATAATGTTATATTATTTCATGTGTTGTTTTCTTTCTCAAGAGAAAAGGTGATAGTTGAGCTACTACCCTTTATCTGTGGCTACAAACTATCAATTTGTTACGTTACTTAATCAAATAAAACAGGGAAAAATGAAAGTTCAATTGCAATTTTTTATTTTATATTCTATTAACAAATTCAATGGGTACCCCAAAAAAAGAAAAATGAAATCATCCAACCTATGGATTTTCCGTTTTTAGTCATTTTAAATAATCTAATTTTTACATTGAATAATATTAAATTTAACAATAAATATTTCAGTTCACTTATTAGAATTAAATTTTATTAGCACTAAACTTTTCATAAACAATTAGAACAACTTTTCCACTGTTGTACACACGTTTACAACAGTATGAAGATACTATCTGGTCACTGTTAGTACACGTATCAAACGTTATATATTCACCTGTTTTTCAATCCGGGAAACCGGCAAGTCAATTCAATTATTGGGTAGTAAAAAAATAAATTGATTTAATAATTAAAACTTAAAATAATTATAGTGCAAGAATTAAATCTAGAATCGGTCTAGTTGAATCGGTTCGATCACGATTCAAGTAGTCCAATATCGGTCTCTTTCTTAAATTTAATTGAAATGAAGTTAGTATTATTAAATAATTTCACTATAAATATGCTCTGATTGTCTTGGGGGTTGCTATGTGTCCATCCCTTGTGACCATCGCCAGTAGCCACCCAAGATAGCCTTGTCTCCTGCGCCGGTAGCGCCAATAATTTTTTATGGCTTCGTGCTAGCATTGGACTAGCAGAGTGGTTAACAATTTATTTTATTTGGTTTGGATAACTGACCGAGATTGATGTTGAAGCAAAGTTCTTTTAATAATAATAATAATAATTTTAGGTTTTGATTTATTATTTTGCGAGTACAGTCCCTTTATCCTCGGAGTAAGTTGTCAATATGGATCATAACGCCAGAATATAATTTATAAAATATACATTTATCATTTAATTAAGATATAATGTAGAAATTTGATTCATAAAACACATAAATCAGATGGATAAAGGTTCAATTGGATGAGTTTATGTTATAAACAGATAATCTATGTATAACTCGAGTTTAAACAGATTGTTTCACAGATTAACTCATTTAATCCGTTTATATATATATATTATTTCTGCTGTATTTTTGAGCAATATATAATCCATTTAATGAAATTTGGTTAATTTTTATTCATATATTATCCATTTAATTAAACGAATTATACGTATCGTATTCGTATTTAAATATTTTATACGATTATTAAATGGATCGTGTTCTTGACGACGGTGTCTCATATTAAGTGGTTTCATGTCCAATCTAACATGTTAATCTATTTTGACAACCTTATCTAACCACTTAGTTATAATTAATTTTTTATTTTATTATCAATTATATTTTTTATTTAAAATATAAAATTATTAATTACATGTAAATTTTTCAAATAAAGTTATATTTTTTTTTTCAGATAAATTACCAACCTTGAATTAAAATAGGTAAATTATTTCAGATTCTCACTATTACAACCAACAACGGAAACTGTACTTGAAGATCATTTAACTTCTTATGATCAAGTGCAGCTACTTCACAACTTGCATGGTGTATGAAGTGTGGCAACAAATACATGAAACTCACTTCAGTAGTTTAGGCAGTGCAAAATACAAACACCAATATGAATGTTAACTAATTTTTTTTTTTGCAATTTCATCCTAATAATAATAAATATTTTAAAAAATTTCCGTATTAGCCTTCTACATTTCTCAAAATTCCTAATTTCTCCCTAAATTTTATATATGTTCTTAGAAATATTCATATCGCCTATTTCAACTTTTATTTTTAACTCTAATATTTAAATTCTAATTTCATCTCTGCCCTATAATAAATGCGTGTAAAGGAAAATAAAAAGGAAAGTATCATTAATGTTATGCAAAAGAAACCTGCCAAAAGAGAGACAAGCCCAAGAAAGTAAAAAAGAAAAATGAAGAAATATAGGTAGAGGAATTAATTAATAAAAATATCCATTAACAGACAACAATATTTATAGTAGCATAAGTTAGGAGTTAATACTTAGTTAGGCAAACACTGTATTAATAATAATAATAATAAAAATAAAAAAAGAGAAGAGGGGTGGCCAAAACGTAAATAAAGCAAGAGCAATGTTCGGGAAGTGGAACTTTGAACCAGAGGCGGGAGGGGGCCATGTGGACACTATAAAACCCATTCCCTCATTCCCTACCACTCGCAAGCCAACTCACACTACCGCTGGCCCTAAAATACCCTTTGTCTCTCTCTTCTTTTCTGGCCTCTTGGGTTTTCTGAAAGCTCATAGCAGAAGAAGAAAGTTCAAAACTCTCACACGAAAATTAGAAAGAAAAAGGAAAAAGGAAGGCAACGCGAAATAGAGATCCGCGAATCCTAGAAGAAGAGTAGAAGGAAGAGAAGTTACGGGTTTTCCAGAACGAAATGACGCATTAGCCCATGTCATTTTCTCTCTCTTGAAAATTTTTCTCGTGTTTGTTGAGCTGCCTCTCTCTCTGGTTGGCTACTTTAAGGTATGGGATTGGAGATTGTTTTGTTTTTCGTTTTCTCTTGTTTGTTGCATTTTCTGCTGTTTATTGGATTTTTTTATAATAATTTTCTCCTTTGATCCGCTGGGAGGGCTTTGTGTTTGCTGTTTGGATGCTGAGGAAGTTGAGGTAACGAGAGGACAATGAAGTGTTTGATTGTTTGAAATGGGGATGTTTGGGGTTAATCCTGTGAAATGGCTCTGTTTAGGTTGGCTTGACTGAAGAGATCTGAGATTTGGAATTCCAAAATTTCCTTCATTTATCTTTCATTTTCTCAGCAGTCAAACGCTCATTGAAATGCTCTGTCTTATTACTATTTCTATTAACATTGTGTACATCCTGGCGTTGTTTGCTGTTTTTGAGGATGCGAGTTTTTTGCTTTTGGTATGAAAATTTATTTGATTTCTCTTTTGAAATTTGTGGTTCTACGGTCAGATCTGCTGTACGTTTCTTCATCGTCTTGTCTCTTTGATTTTGTAATTTAGATACTGTCAATGCCTATAAATAAATAATTATTTTTCTCTAATAGATTTGGGCGACATTTCATCCATTTTTCTGCCTTTGCTTTTTAGCCTTTTTTGATTATAGAATGGAATATGCTTTAGGTTTATTTTATGGTAGAAATGAAGCGTTTCTTTAACTCTCCCTCAGAACTCCAACTGGCTTAAGGGGCACGGAGGAAAAATGGGTTGGAGAATTCAAAAAGCCTCCAGTGTACCGGTTGAGAAAACAGACACTTTTAATGTTTATGAAAATGATAGTGTTTTTTGAATCTTTATGTTGAAGTGACTGCCAATTTTAAAGCAGAATTGTACCGTTAAAACTAGCTGTTATCATATTGTCGTTCATTCAGCTATAAAGTTTTCTGATCAGTTTTCATGTTTGGTACAAATCTTCACAGAAAATTGCACAAAGCGGATTCTCAAGCTTGCTTGTGAATTAAAGACCAATTAGGTGTCAAACCTCCATTTGGTCCATTGATTCTTCCATTTCAGCATGGTTGCTACTGCTGCTACTTCCTCGTTCTTCCCTGTTCCTACTTCATCTGTAAATGCCAAGTCCACCAAGATTGGTAGTGGGTCTGCAAGTTTGGGAGGAATCAAATCAAAATCTGCTTCTTCTGGGGGCTTGCAGGTCAAGGCAAATGCCCAAGCCCCTCCCAAGATAAATGGATCCACAGTAGGCTTTACAACACCTGTTGAAAGTGTGAAAAATGAGGGTGACACGCCATCACCGCCCCCAAGGACCTTTATCAACCAGTTACCTGATTGGAGCATGCTTCTTGCTGCTATTACAACTATATTCTTGGCAGCAGAGAAGCAGTGGATGATGCTTGACTGGAAACCACGGCGACCTGACATGCTTATCGACCCTTTTGGTCTAGGGAGAATAGTTCAGGATGGCCTTGTGTTCCGGCAGAACTTCTCCATCAGATCATATGAAATTGGCGCGGATCGGACAGCGTCCATAGAAACATTGATGAATCATTTACAAGTATGGTGATTTTTATTTTTATTACTTTAGGTATAGTTTCAATGTTACAGATTGTACGGTTAGTAATAAGAAAAGGCCAAGGGTTAATATTCTTGTCACAAGTTTGAATTTTCCTATCCAATTTATTTGGTTGCAG
Organism: Jatropha multifida; assembly: GCA_948099535.1. Classification (NCBI taxonomy): domain Eukaryota; kingdom Viridiplantae; phylum Streptophyta; class Magnoliopsida; order Malpighiales; family Euphorbiaceae; genus Jatropha; species Jatropha multifida. The sequence continues at coordinate 58,704 of CANUEX010157488.1, read as the reverse complement.
GAAACGGCCCTCAACCATGTTAAGACTGCTGGACTTCTTGGTGAGGGGTTTGGTTCAACACCAGAGATGAGTAAAAGGAACCTGATATGGGTGGTTACTCGGATGCAGGTCCTGGTGGATCGTTATCCAACATGGTAAGCAAGTATCTGAGTTGCCTTTGTTACGCTACATGGATCAATTTGTTATCCCACTATGTGGTTTTATACTTTTTGGCTTTGATGTTTCTATTTTTATTTTGAAAGTAAGTTATTATTATTAATATTTTTTTTTTGTCTCAAGTATGCAACTTTTTGAGTTTTCAATCCCCATTCAACAAAACCTTGGATCCTCTATACTCACAGCTCAGACCTGCAAGTAGGAATTGTAGATTTATACCACCTTGGAATCTTGTTGCATGTATTTACTGGCTCTATAATTGATTCCTTGCTTGTAGTTTTGTAGGTTGATACAGAGAGAGAGGAGAGTTGTAGTTTAGCCATGAAAACTTGACTCTATGATTGTATGAAGGATGTTTTTTTAGGATAGGACCAGCAAGAAACATTCAAGCTTATTGGAGTATGCTCATACTGCTAGATTGGTTGTAAGATGATTTTGTAGTGTTTCCAAATGTTTCTCCTTCCTCTTTTATGAATTGTATAACAGATTGTTTATTATTGGATATACAACTTTCGTGAATAATGTTTCTTACAGTCTTTTATATAATTTATCTTATCTTTCATTTTTCTTTAGTTCTTCACTCTTCCTCAGCTTTTGCATTTAATATCCTTGCATTACAATAGTTGGTTGGCAACTAGAATTTTTCCAGCTACTAATTGTCAACAGTGGATATAGCAGTTTTTTATGAAGGGATTTTTATTTTTTTTGTTTGGTAGAGCATTGAGAAATTTCCATGAGAGAACAGTTGAATGTGGCATGAATTAAAATGCAGTCAGCCATTCAGTTGCACATGATTGTTCTGTGACAGAACCCTTGGTTGCTTTTCAGGGTTTGATATCTGTTTTTAGGGCAATTATTTGTGCTGCATTGAGTTGTCTGATTATTTGAAGCACTAGATAGTTGCTTATATGCTCCCCGACTTGAAGCATGATTTTGATTTTTTTTTTTAGAAGCATTTAAAACATGTTGTTTGACACAATAGTGTTATTTTGATTTGGAACAATTTTGGGGGAATCATGATTCATGGATGTTATGACTAGAGTTTGATAAGCTGAAATTATGTCTTGTAGGGGTGATGTTGTTGAAGTAGATACTTGGGTGAGTGCATCAGGAAAAAATGGCATGCGCCGCGATTGGCTTGTCCGTGACAGTAAAACCGGTGAAACTCTAACAAGAGCCTCCAGGTGAAAAATCTTATTTTGAAATCCATAGTTTTCCTAGTGCTTTTTATGCTATTTTCATCGATCTGATGAATAATTAATTTGTAACATCTTTTTTGATACTTTGCAGTGTGTGGGTAATGATGAATAAACTGACTAGGAGATTATCTAAAATTCCTGAAGAGGTTAGGGGGGAAATAGAGCCTTACTTTCTGAATTCTGATCCTATTGTGGATGAGGATAGCAGAAAACTGCCAAAACTTGATGACAGCACTGCGGACTACGTTTGCAAAGGTTTAACTGTAAGTAAACTTACCAAGATACTTGTAGCTATATATTTACTGTCTTATGTTCAATTTCCAATAACTCATGCTGTTCTCATCATGACATATATAATCTCTGATTTTCAGCCTAGATGGAGTGATTTAGATGTCAACCAACATGTTAACAATGTGAAGTACATTGGCTGGATCCTTGAGGTAGATCTTTAGACCAATATAATTCCAATGCTTAATGACCTCCTCTGTTTAATTGTGTTTCTGCTTTTAGCTGTAGCCGTGAAGATTTCTGAATAGTATTAAAATAGCCAGACAGACGAGAGTCTGTACTTATTTGGAATGGGATTCAATTTAAACTAAAACCATTGTCTTTTAATAAGTTAACCAAAATTCATACAGGATCATATTAACAATAGATATACTCAATCTCTCAAAAATTTGGCATTTTACTGATTTTAAAGTACCAATGAGATGAAAGTATACCTGTATGTTTTAAACAATTGTTTATATTACATAATAGCGGTACTAACAAATGATTGAAAAAGGGAGACAGTTGATTAATGTCTGTAGAACCCTATCTACAAGAAATTTTGACGTCTAGATATCTGTTATGTCATGCATGACACACACACCCTCCATAATTCCATTTTTCATATTTTCCAAACTAGTCAGTCGCTTGATCTGTAACAGCTGGACTGGATGAGATTAATGATATGTTTTTCAATTCAATGATTGTCGATCATACAAGCCAAAATTTATGTTTTCTTGAAACTTGTCCACTTTAACATCTTAGCTTGGACTAATTTATGCAAATGAGACCTGTTGCCAGCTCACATGGTTGTGCTGTTTTAAATTTTTTTTTTTTTCACCTAGCTTTGAACAAAATACTTAGTGGGAGGTGGGCACATAAATACCCTGTCTGCTTCAGTTTAAAGCTAAAGAGTGAAAAACCATGGCCATATACTTAAACATCTTGAATATGACACTGGCACAACAGTATTAATAAAATATACAATATTAATATTATATCCGCCAATTTCAATTTCATGGATTCATAGTATGTGGAAGAATGATAAAGAAATTAACAAGTTACTAGTGTTGGAACCTATATGATCATTTTCATCTTATGGCGCCTGTTCTTGCAGAGTGCTCCGCTGCTGATCCTGGAGAGTCATGAGCTATCATCCATTACTATGGAATATAGGAGGGAGTGTGGAAGGGATAGTGTGCTGCAGTCGCTGACTGCTGTCTCTGGAACCGGCTTAGGAAATTTAGGAGATGCTGGTGAAATTGAGTGTCAGCACTTGCTTCGACTGGAGGAAGGTGCTGAGATAGTAAGGGGTAGGACTGCATGGAGGCCAAAGTATCGCAGCAACTTTGGAAGTATGAGTCAGATTCCAGTTGAAAGTGCCTAAGGATCCAATACGCCTCTGTTCTTTGTCGACTGATGTGGCATTAAGTCTCTTTATGTCACACAACGCCTGTGTAGAATCTTACTTCGTTCGGTTCTTGGCATTAATATATGTTCCTTCTGATATATATTATATTTATTTATTATATATTTTTTTTCTGATTTCTTGAAAAAGGAAGTTGTAAGCTTTTGTAATTACTAATTAGTTCTTGCTACTCTCTCACCCTCTATGTCTCTCTGCCCCTTTGAAGTGGGTCTGCCTTTTGAATTTGAGTAAATATTTTCGGCGGAGAAGCTCTCTCTCGCCCGAAAAGAAATTTCGACTTGGTTAGTAGTAGACTCGGTAGTAATTGATATATGGCTCTTGTTCCTAGTCGTATGGGTACCCTAGGATTATGGCCTTTGATTGGACGGTATTTTGTACATTTTGCAGATTTATACTCACAACAATGGTTCCATTTACTTTTCACAGTTAAACTTTTCAACCATAAATTTTTATTTATTTTTTTTCATATATTCTGTTGTATTAATAATTTTTTAATTTTAATTTTGAAAGTGTTTAGAACTTTCTAATAAAAAATTAATAGCCTGCCACATGTTTTAATTACTTTATATTTATGTTCATTATGTTGTAACAACACACAATATAATGTGAAATGTTTCTTTTTCATTTTAAAACGATGATGATCAGGATATTGAAATTGTACTACTACTATTTATAATTAAATTATTTAAATGCTTAATAATTCTATATATATTAATTATTGGCAGGAATTATATTATTATAAGGATGTTATAGAAAAGTTAATAAAAATACCATTTTTAAAAATAGAAATAGAACTATTATTGTGGGGCACCAGTGAGATTTTTTTTTATTTTATAGAAATCACCATCAGAGTTGTTGCTCATTTATTTGTTTTTGGCGGCGAGTATTACTGTTATCAATAACTTGGTGACTTGGACTTCTTGAATAAGTGATCTTGATACTGTGTTCCATGTGCAGCTTAGCTGCCGGTCCATATGAGATTCCCCAAGTAAACAACGTGTCAACTGAAAAAGACTTTTATGTCTACTTTAAAAAAAGATTATTAACTGTTTAGTGCCTTAAACTATTTACTCCTTTTAGCTTAATTTTTTTTTTAAATATCTTATAATATTTCACTATTCAATTCTTATATTTAATATATAGCATCGTTATTTTAATTTCTCATATTTATTATTACGTTACAACTTAATCTCTTGCTAAATAGCTTAATAGGCTTAAACCTCATGTGAATCAGTGATTTTGCCAATTAATAAGAATGTAATGGTAATTTCAATTAAAATTGAAGGATTAAATAATTAATTATCCAAAAGGGAAAAAATATATATATTATATATAAAAAAAATCCAATATGTTGACTGGTCGGGTTGGATTTTTAAAGTAGGTTTGCCCAAGTCTGGTGTATATTTAATTTTTAGATGGTTTCCTTGAAGGGAACTGGGCCCCGCATATGAGGTCTACTTTTTATTTGGTGTAAATAAATAATTTATTATAAATAACAAATTTTAATTTAAATATATTAAATCTCAAAAAATATAATTTATCAATGGTAAAATAATTAGATCACACATAAATTATTGGTCATCGCTAGTCATTAGTGGTTGTAAATAATCACAATTGACAATATACTATTTCTTTACGCACTTTTCTATAATGAAAAAATTATGCTCACTCATTTATGCGGTTTAAATTTTAAAACATATGATTTTTATTTTTATTTTTTAAAAGGAAAGCTTTGGGTTTGAATGAGTTAAAAGGATTCAACTTTCCTTTCTGTGTGTTCATTTTCTCTGCGGCCTGAGAGAGGATCTATCTGGGCCTTTGTTTTACATATCAGGACGTGAAGTATTGATACTTGATAATACAATGAACGAGAAGCGACACGTCGTCGGTATCCCAGCATGTCTCTGTCGTTTGTCGGCTGTCAAAGGAAGTTCTCTTCTTCTTTCTGACAATTGGGTCCCACTCCCACCACATTTGACTTCTTTCCCATTTTACCCTCCCACAACTTTTGGATTGGGCTTGAATTGGAAATTTTATAAGTGGCCCATGCTTTGAAGCTCTCCCCAATCTCAGAGACTCCAATTACGAGGGAGATAAAATCTCTTGATTAATATTTTTTACTAATGAGGCTGAAACTATATTGAAGCTAAGGGAATTATAATTTCCTAAACTTATCAAAATTGCCAATGATGCCTAGCCCCAAGTTATAAAACTAGTGTTTACGACCGTTAGATTTCAGATTTCATCATTCTCTCTTTATTTTGATTTCATCATCCTAAACAGTAACACTGCCGACTACATATTTTTAATATATGTACATAAGATTTGTTATGACAAAAGAAACCTCAAAATTTAATTTTTCTCCTCACCAATTTTTTTATTTATATTTTGAAAGTATACATATTGGTGTCCCATACATTCCATTTCTATTTTAACCTCCCAATATTTGAAGTCTAGCTTGATAGTAAGAGTATGAGTAGAGCAAGGGTTAATTTCTAATTACTTGCATTTTTTCTCATAAAAATTCAAAAATATGAATTATGATAGAAATAAAATTGAATCAAAAATGATAAAATATTTATCATTTTTGAAGTCAAGAAAAAAAAATCCAGATATAATTCCTTATCTTTTATCAAAAAATATTTTCGTTTCAATAAAAATATTTTATTTTATTTTATTGATTTAGCCCATAAATCGAATTATAGACCGGATCCAATTAAGTATTCGGCTTTTGTGAGGGTAAAAAGTTAAAGATTCCCTGTCAATTATCATAAAACAGGTGGGACTGTGCACTCTACTCCTAGGATTCTTTTGTGTTTATGGCTGATTCAATTACTTTCCCATTTTCATTAATTAATTAATTTCTAGTGTTGTTAAGTATTTATAATAGTGTTACCATTCTTTTTTTTTGCGTTTCTGTTACTAATTTTTACAATTACTTTTTTTGAAGTATCTATTAACTAAATATTTAAACTATTTAAAAATAATTTTTAAATAAATCTATTAAACGTTTATAAGTTTTGTATGGAAATAAATATAATTTTAAATTTAATGTCACGAAAATCATTGTTATATGAAAACCAACTTATAACAACCAAATTCTTTTTATTAATATATCAAAATTTTTAGTGGAATATATACTCTATCATCCAAAGATCTTTTACTGCAGTGAAAAAAAAAAATCCACATAGACATCTTGTTTTGTTTGGTGGACAAAAAGTTTTAAATGGAACCATTTCATCAAATATGGTATAAGGTGAAAAAGTTATAGTAATAGTTTGGTTTTAATGATGATAATTATAACATGTTTCTCCATAAATTCTTGTCATAATAGTAATTTTTGTTCCTCCTATTTCCAAATCATCCAAACGATTTGAGTTAAATAAAAATTCTATTTAAAAAAAAATCACGAGAGTTCAAATGAGGCGAAATAATACTTTCAATAATATAATAAAATATTAAAAATTAACTTAATTCTAAATTTATTAAATTAGTGACAAATTTTTATGGTTAAAGAGACTTAAACCGGAGATCTCGTGCTTTTAGGTTCACTTAATTAATAATAATTTTTAATTAAAAAGAACTCAAATAATAAACTTACTACTTACTTTTTTTTTATAAAAAGTAAAAAAATCAAATAAAATAAAACATAATTTGATTAACAGATTTAGGATATGTTTGGCAATAAATTTTTAAGTTATTTTAATAATGTTTGGTAATTTGATATTTGAATTAATTTTTAGAGGTTAATATAATATTTTATAAAAAATTAATTCATTTAACGTTTAATTTTTAATATTTTATAAAATATTATTAAAATAACTAATATCTAAATGCTACTAAAATAATTAACATCTATTAAAACAGTTAAATTTAAAGAAAAGTCCACAAGCTAAAACTAATTAATATTAAGCACTTGTGATTCAGATTATGGGCCTTAACTAATTATTTAATTACTTGAAGCACTAATTGAGGCTCAGTAAATGACAAAATTCTGGCTTTCTTGGGTGGGGAGCAATCAAGGGAAATTGAAGTTGATGAATAAGAGATATTTTTTTTTGGGTGCTTTGAGGCCTTTTTGGTCTGGCAAAACCTACTAGTAATCATAGTTAGTCTCATAAAGTGTGTTCCAATAATCATGCCATGTTTTCATTTGAATCATTTGGTTTGACATTAGTAGCTTTCTTACTTTCTTTTATGAAATTAATTTCTTGTCAAAAATTAAGTATGCTTAGCATTTCAATTTCTGATTCTATAATTTATTCATCAAATATTGGTGAAATTTAAAATAAAAAAGTGAAATTAAGAAAAGAAAATACAACTGTGATCGAAAAGAATCAAACTCGAAACTTTTCACTCCTCACATAGATGAGGAGATCAACAGACCACCACCTAATTGCCACAAAATCCTTTACTCTATTTTGCCAACTCATAGAATATAATATGATATAGTTAATAATCATATAATTTATAAATTAATTTTGTAGTATTTAGTAATATAACGTTTAAATTAATTTTTAAAAATTAATGTAACGTTTTATAAAAAGCTAACTCGTATAATGTTTAGCTTAATATTTTATGAAAAATTATTTAAACAACTAATAGATACACTCTACTAAATACAATTAACAAGTATCAAAATAATTAATTTTATCGAATAAACTTGTATACACCAACGATAGCACAAAAATTATAAACAGGAAAAATATTAAAATCGAATTTAATTTGTCTAAAAATTGAGCGCAATACATAATTACCTAAAAAATAGTTTTTTGAACAATTATAATCCTAACTTGCAATAAACAAAAAAGAGTGAATTTTTTTTTAACAAAAGAGTAGAATCATAATTGTTAATATTTTAAATTGATACTATTATTGTTGTTTATTATTAAAACCCTTGTATTGTCTCCCTATATTTTCACATAAAAAAAATTTGGAACTAAAAATTTTCACTGTTTTGATATACACTGCTCAATAGGTTCACTGGTTCTTAATTTATGTTGCGCACCTTTTTAATATATATGTACTGTCATATAAAAAATGTCTATATATTTTTATTGTACATGTCAACTAACTAAAAGGTAAAGTTGCTTATCAAAATCAAATTATAAGTGCTGACAACTATTTTCATGTATCAACATTTTGTTATATAAATAAGTTTGCAAACAACCTTGCAAATATAAGCACCAATCATTTATATTTTTCGGTTATCTTATTAATAGAAGTACAACATTCACTACTCAATATGTTAACTGGTTATTAATTTTTGTTGCACACATTTTTAATATATGTATACTATCATGTAAAAATGTGCACATATTTTTGTTATACACGTAGATTAACTAAAAAGTAAAGTTGCCTATCAAAACCAAATTACAAGTATCCGCAACTATTTTTATATGTGCACATTTTGTTACGTAAGTTTGCAAACAACCTTATAAATATGAGCACCAATTATTCACATTTTCTAGTTATCTCATTATCAAAAACAACAAAATATGATTAAGTTAATAGAAGAACAAGAATATTTTTTTTGCAATTTAAACCATTCTTAAAACATCATTAAATAATTGCATTAAAATTGTAAAGAGGTACTGAATATCAACGGAATATATTTAAATACAACTAATACTTCTATAAAACAGTCTACAAAATATGAATCAATACAAATAAACTCATAGAATTAAACAGAAAACACAACTTTAATTGAGAAAAAGACATCATTTTTCTACTGCTTTAATTGCCAAAAATCTGAGCATCAAACGAACATCACTTTTTTCATCATTTGGAGACTTTATTTCATTAGGATCAACTAAATGTACAAAACTATTTTTATTTGAGCACTTTCGTTTGGAGAGAGATTTTTCTCTATTATGGATTTATTAGAGTTGAGTAAATTTCACTATATGTGTACAATTAAATATGAAGCATAAACTTTATGGTGAAATTTAATCTGTATGCATAATGTGTTATAATTTTATTTTTTTTATGCACGTTTCAGTCAATTTTTGAATATTTAATGCCACCCACAATAATATACGTCACTTTCTTAAAATACTCTTAAAGTTAAGGGTATATTGAATTTTTTACTTAGACATTAGTTCCAAAGTTATCATATTAAGAAAGTTTATTTTTATAAATAAAACGCCTAAAAAGAAATTTTTTTTCTCTATAAATAGGACGGAAGGAGTATAAAGAATAATAATAATTATTAAGGATATAATTGTCAACTAAAGTTAAAATCACCGGTGATTTTAGTTTCATTTTAGTATATATATAATTTTTAGAGAGTGGATGAAGTTTCTTTTTCAATGTTATTGGTGCAAAATAATTAATAATAATGAAAATAAAAAAGGGTGGCCCATGTAAGAGGGAGAGGAACGGATATCTCTTTTTGTCTTTGGACGGCATGAAATATATTGGTAGGCATAATCCTTGCGAAGCTGTGACCAACAACGCTGCTTTAATAATTGCCTCTCACCAAACTTTCTCCTCTTCTTGGAATTTGCTCATTGGCCCTTCCATTTTTGTTTCTCTCTTTCAAAACAAAATTAAATATTTATTTTTTATTCAACAAAAAATAGTCTATTTTATTATAATAATACATTCTCTGACATTTTAATTCTCTTATCATGTTTATAAAATGTAAAATAAATATTTTGTGCAAGTTAAAATTCAAAATCCAACTATTAATACACTCGACCCGTATTATATTTGCTTGTTATTTATTTTTTGATGTCTCAAAATAATTCCTCCTGCTTACTTGGCTTGGCTGTTTTGTAATTTTTAGTTCAGAATACTCTTTAGGGTTTTATTTTATAAAGCGAAATACATATTATATTATATATATAAATAGAAATGTATGAGGTTTAATTTCTTAAATGTCAAGTTGACGTCTAACAAACACCCATAATATTAATATCATTTTCTTATTTATCTTATGAAAATAAAATAATAAAATCAAAAGAAACAATGATTATTATTTAATAGTTACAAACAAAATTTACTTTTTTCACTGTTTTTTTTAAATGATATCTTTACAAAGCTTCCGCGTGGTAAAATTATTTATTTTAGTAATTATTAATTATTCAATTTTTAGAAGCATTAACATTTCATTCATGCTCTTTCAAATTTTAAATATTGTTATAAATATTTAGGCTACCAACGCTTTAAATAATGGAAATCTGAAAACAGTGACACAAAGTTAGGTAAAAAGGTGTAAAAAAATTACATGCAATAATAAGAGGAAAGCTACAAGTTTAAGCAGGAAATAAAATCCAAAGCAGATCTAAATCCATAGTAGAGCAGAAAATGATTATTGTTCTGTATATTATTATTGAGACTAAAACAGTACAGCGACCCAAAGTTTTTGAAAAAAATAGAACACAAATACACTTATTATCAAACTGTTTACAGAATTAAATATAGACAGTATTCCATTTTTCCCAAACACTTGGTAGTGCTGGGTGGTGGTTACTGGTGACTGGTATCTGCAATTCTCAGAAAATGCCACACCTCTTATTCTCTTCAATCGAGGTGCTTCCTCCTTTTTTTGATCCTTCATGGAGATCCATTAATACCCAAAAGCCCATAATCTAAAATATCCTCTCCATTTACTAAAAAAGTAGCCTACTTTCACACTCAAATCTCTCCACCATTTTCATTTCTTTGCTTAAAGATCCCTCTCTCCTTCTCTTTTAACAGTTAACACCCTCTTAAGATAACGCACAGGTTCTTTCTCTCTCTTCTTTGTTGTTCTTGTTTGTGTGTGAATGTTAATTCTTGACCTGTAGTCTTAACTGCTTAAAGTTTCAATTTTTTTGGACTTTACATTTTGGACTGACGAGAAAGTCTCCTTTTTCTAGTTTGATGAAGTTACTGTTTTTTATAATCAAGATCTGGGTTTTGTCTGCTTGATTCATGCATGTAAGTTTGTGCGGATCTTTGGTAAATGCTATCTTGAATATCATAATTGTTCCAGATCTAAGGCTTCATCCTCCAATTTTCTTGCCAGGAGGATTCTCGTTTTTGTTTTATTTAAATCATTTCGAATGTATGACTATTGTTTCACTTTTTTTTTTACGACCATTAATTTGTCGAGTTTCTGTTTCCTTGTTTCTTGTATCAAATTGATGCAGCATCCTTGATCCGGGTTTTTCTGTTGAGTTTGCTTGTCAATTCAAGCAAGGGTCCGGTAAATCTTGGTCATAAACTAGGGTATTTGTTTGTCAGTTATGGGTTCAATTTATTGGCTAGAACTAAATTTGGGTATTCAGAGATGCACAATGTCGGTAATGCGGGTATATGGGACAGGTTATCATTACGGTGGTTTTGATGGTATTAAGCTTAATTTCAAATTTGCAAAAGCTTGGGCCGAGTATACTAATCGTCTAGAAAGAATAGAAACTTTGATAAAAATAGTTAATTTTGAAGGAGTAGGCGCTTGTGCTCCATTATCCTTGCAAGTAACCTAGGTGAATCGGGATATTTTTTTAATGTACTTAAATGTTTCAGTGTCTTTATGTTCTCAAGCTGCTATTTCCAGTAATGGATTTCACGATGGGATTGAATACTTTGGCCTCATGATGTTCTTGTAGTCTGAGCCCCGTGATTGGTTTAGTTTGTCTGGTTTCAACTTTGTCTCATTCAACCAATCCTGGTTGCTTCATGTCACTAATTACTAATGTGAGCATGAGTCTCGCATTTTAACTGTTTACATGCTAACTTGGTAAGAATACCAGAAATTAGATAGATGTCTATTGTTTGTTTCTTACCCTCTTGCTGATGCAAAGACGCAAAGACACAAAGAGCTTTCTTTGTCCTTCCCTCTACTGGATAATTGCACTGATTCAATTCATGCAACGATGTAGGTATATATCTGCTGAAAGTTGCTGCATTTCCGCCATGCTTAAACAGATTTTAAGCAAAATCCCAAGGAAGTCCTCAAAATCTGATCCATTGGATTCTGATTTTGGAAACAATTCTGCCAATTGGGGTAATGGAATCCCATGTACCAACAGTGGGAATTCTTTTTCAAGTCGATTAAATGTTGTCAAAAGGGTATCTTCAGCAGTCTTCCCTGCAAGCATTATGTCTGGTGCAGAGGCAGTGGAGCCTCACCTATCCTTCAAAGATGTTTCAAACATGCAGAAGCAAAACCTTTTTGTTAGTAAATTAAACTTTTGCTGTGAGGTTTGTGATTTTAGTGATCCAGATAAACTTGCTGCTCAGCAAGAGCTTAAGCGTCAGACACTGATAGATCTTGTAGATTTTGTTTCTTCTGGATCTGCAAAGTTTACTGAATCTGCAATGGCTGCAATGTGTAAGATGTGTGCAATGAACCTATTTAGGGTATTCCCCCCAAAGTGTCGTTCCAATAACACAGGTGGAGAAACTGAGGATGAAGAACCAATATTTGATCCCGATTGGTCATATTTACAATGTGTGTATGATCTACTACTACGTTTTATAAATGCTGTTGATGCAAAGGCAGCAAAAAAGTATGTAGATCATGCTTTTATTTTGCGATTACTTGACCTTTTTGATTCTGAGGATCCAAGAGAAAGAGACTGTTTGAAAACAATTCTGCATAGGATTTATGGGAAGTTCATGGTGCATCGGCCTTTTATTCGAAAAGCTGTTAGCAATATCATCTATAATTTTGTTTTTGAAACTGAACGTCATAATGGAATTGCAGAACTACTGGAGATTTTTGGAAGTGTTATTAGTGGGTTTGCCTTGCCATTGAAAGAGGAACACAAGATGTTTCTATGGAGAGCTTTGATTCCTCTACACAAGCCAAAATCAGTAGGTGTGTATCATCAACAATTAACATATTGTGTTGTACAGTTTATAGAAAAGGATCCAAAATTGGCTAGTACTGTGATTAAGGGACTGTTGAAGTACTGGCCAATAACAAACAGCCAGAAGGAGTTGATGTTTATAAGTGAGATTGAAGAGATTTTGGAAATGACTAGCATGGATGAGTTTCATAAGGTCATGCTTCCACTGTTTCGACGCATAGGTTGCTGCCTCAATAGCTCCCATTACCAGGTAAATACTTTTTTACTAGTGTCATGCTCATTACGTAGGAGTATAACATACTTGTTAACTATGATCCTCATGTTTCATGATGTGTCTTTGCAATTTGAATTTTCATGCATTCTACTTATCCCTTAGATTCATGCGTATTATTGCATTCCATTTGGTGTTCTTCAGAAGGCTTTGTATTATCTAATGTTCTGGTTGCACAGAATGCTATTACTGATGGCATACATTTTCAAGCCTAAAGTTTATGAGATTTATTTAACTAATTGGACTAAAATTAATGTTCGTACATTCAGGTTTTACAGTGATATATGCTTCAATTGATGCATAAATATGCACTCTTAAAGTTGTTAGTGCTCTAATCATACCTTTACTTAGACATTAAACTGGCACCTAGGTAGGGCAATAAAGGACATACCCAATGTGCAAGGTCCCACTTTGGAGGATAGGGCCAATGATTCGAAAGAAAGAAAAAGTATATTGAGCTGTTTAGATGATTAGTTGGTTATTGCTATAGGGTCTCAATTTGTAAACTTTTCAGGCATCCTGATATTCTCTGTGGTTATGTGCCTTTTTTTTCTGAAATCAAGACCAGGCTCATCGACTGTCTTGGTTCTAGAAATGCTGGTTGTACATCTTATTTAGCAATTACAAGTAATGATAATTAATAAAAAAATATAGACAAATTGCCATATAACAAAATAAGTCCGAACTGTTCTAATATATTGAGACTATCTGTGGCAACTGGATCTAGCTTATTTCGATTGAGAAATTCTTGGATGGACCATGGTTCACAGAGTGGATTCATAGTACAGATAGTCCCCACGATATCTTGAAATGGGGTGAATTTTCCTGGCACCTGTTTTCTTTCAGCATATTGAGCCATGGGATACAGAATTGGATGTTATTTTAGGAAAATGTTAGGATGTTCCTTTAGGAAATACATAACTTGTATATAGATGGTGAAAACCGTGATGGCTTAATGAGCTTATTTTCACCTTTCCAGGTGGCTGAACGAGCTCACTTACTATGGAACAATGAGCGCGTCCTAAATCTTATTGCACATAACAGGCAGGTGATTATGCCTCTTGTCTTCTCAGCTCTTGAGCGGAACACCCAGAACCACTGGAATCAAGCAGTGCTCAACCTGACACAAAACATTAGGAAGATGTTCTGTGAAATGGATGAAGAGCTAATGCTCGCCTGCCAACGTAAGTTGGAGGAGGAAGATTCCATGTTAAGTTTGAAAGCTGAGAAGCGGAGACTGACTTGGGAACGCCTTGAAAATGCTGCAGCAGGTTTCCGACCTGCAGCTGAGAACATTATGGCTCCAGTAAAACCTGCAGCCACATGTTCTGTTGCCTGCTAATCTCATGATCAACAACTTTGGTAAAGAAACAACCATATATTAGCAGCTCTGATTGCAGCACTGAAAATCAGTTCTCGAAATAGGAAGGAGTTTGGGATGCTAGTATATGATTCTTTTGCATATGTGCGAAGATGTTGTATTATAATTGTGTTAAAAGTAGTAATGCTGCTGCCTTGAAGGTTTGTTTGGCAGAAGGGGGGGGTGTGTTTGCTGCGCTGCTGGAAGTACAACCGCCCTGTAGCTTGCAATTATGTGTATTGACATATCTTCTAGGGTCCCCAGAAGGGCAAGTGTTTGTTTTTTGCCCATATTTTATTCTTTAAAGAGCTGTAATTTATCTCCCTGATCTAAAGTGGAGATATTGCTGTTATCCTTTAGCAAGGATATTCAAGCTGTTTGCTTTGTTACGCCTTGAACAAGTTGTATAGCTAATTCCATTTCTTTTCTCTTCACCACAAAACATTGGCACTGGTTTGGGTTTTGATTGCATGCTTTTAAGAGTTGAAAAAGATCCAATGTTATGGAGGTAGTAATTACTACTGGATATGCTTTCAACTAAACTATAATCAAATTTCAATCCAGTTTTCTTATCTTTGTATTTATTTTTAATTGGATGACTATTTTTAATCTTCATTGGGTGAGATTTTACCCTTTTGGGTTTCTCATTTGTAGATGTCTAAGTTGATTATATATATTGAGTTTGAACATTGGTCATGAAAATTGCCACATTGGAAGAGCCGGTCCTGTATAGAGTCTGCAGTACTCGAGCCGGATGTGGCTAGAGCCCAATAGGCTTGCCGGATGTAGTAGCTTGGACACTGGCGGTGGTTACTGATCAGAAAAAAAGGGTCACCTGATTTTTTTACGTTTTATTCATACTAACCCAATCCCAACGCAATAATGCTTAAAACACTTTATTCATACTAACCAATCCCAACGCAATAATGCATGGGGACGAGTAGGTTTTCGTTTGCCACGTAACATACGACCGAGTCTTTCGTGCTTAAAACCATGCAAACAGGTTGGACATCAAAAGAAATAAACAAGTGCAACGATGACGGTTTCCGTGTCATTTGAAATAATAACAATAATTCTACCGCCATCTTTGCTTTTGTTTTTTCTCCTTCATACTGACACTAAAAAGTCTAAAATTGTCAGTGACGGTGACGGTTTTAGTGTTTTTCCTTTTTTTTTTTCAAAATTTCGCATGAGACTCCGTTGTCGCTGAACCTTCTGTTTATTTGAAATCTTGCATCGTTAGCTGTCGTTCGAGTGCGCATCGCAATTTTTCTTTTTTAATTCTAAATCTTGCATCAGAAACCACCGACACCGATGACGGTTTTTTAATTCTTTTGAAATTACATTATTTCGGTAAATTATTTTTCAAAATGCGTAATTTTGGTCCTAAACCCCATTAATTGTTCTTCTTTCTCGCACAACTACCGCAGCAGAGTGGTTGAGGGTGACCCTTCATCATCTTTACGACACTTCAATTTACTTCTATTCTACCGGTTCGATGTATAGCGCTTATAAAAGTTGAAAGTACTAAACTGTATCAACAAAAAGGAAAATTTACTATTTTATCGCTATATTTTATTTAAATATACTAATCTGTCCCTATAATTTTAGAAATACGTGAGTTTCTCTCTATGTTTAGTCTCTGTTGTACTACTGTCCTGCCACCAATTTTTTTATCCTTTTCTGGTTAATACTTGTAATATTATTCTGGTCGAAATTAATTAGTCTAATTCGTGTATTTTTGTAATAAATACTTAATTTACCTTTTTGCCCTTACAATTATGAATATATATATATATAAAATCTTTTATGGGCTAATTTATCAATGCAATAAAAAGTGGAGACTCGTTATCTTCTGTTCTTCCTTGGTAGTTGCTACCAAACAACCAAAAGCAAATCTCATCATCTTCCTTAACCTAATTCCTTCCTTTCCTATTAAACAGAGTGCATCAATATGTTTGTATATAATAACTTCAAGTTTAGACAGTTAATTACCATATACTTAAATACTTAAAGCTAGATTAAGTGAAAATAAGTAAAATTACTCAAAAATGATGTGATGGAGAATTAATACTTGCTTAACTCACTTCTGCTTTCCAGGGGAATCAGTCTTTAATAAATCTTCAAATAGAAAGTGGCTTTTTAACTCCATTAAGAATCTTATCTACCAAAACAAGTATTTGAGGACGACAGTACTGTCAACAATACCGTTAGCTGTTTGATAGTGACCAAATTGGTCCACCCCAATCAGTGTGTGTTCATCTGTTACATAATGGTTTCCTCTTCTGTTTGTGTGTGTGTGTATATATATCGATCAGTAGGCTTTATAGTATGCAGTATTCACTGATTGAAATTCTTTTCTTATAGAAATGGATGCACCACCTAATCAACAGATTTCATACGTTGATGAAGTTAATAGGCGCAAAGAGGAGAAAGGCTTCCTCTATGCTTGGTTTGTCACTCTCTCTCTCTCTTTCTTTTATTTATTTATTTATTTATTTTTAATTCAGACGTTTCTAGAGATCTAACAAAAGAAAACTTAATGTTTGTTGTGATGCAGTTTGTTTGCTCTTTGTTGCTGTTTTTGCTGCTACGAGAGTTGTGAATGTTGCTTAGATGTTCTCTGCTGCTGCTGCTAAGACAGAGACGGGCTTTTGTTGCCCTCTATCATTTTCTTGAATAATCACTCTTGTTGTTTTGCCTTTTGTCTCTAATTTCTTTCTCTTTCGGATGACGTTGGTTGAAGAATGTTTATTGTGTAAATAAAATCTAAATTAATAAATCTCTGCAATTTATATTCCATGTCTAAAATTACATTGTTCTCTCACACTGATCATGACTATAGATGCTATAGAAACACAGAGAGGATAACAGAGTATTGTGCAGGAAATATATTCAACAAATCTGGAATCATCAAGTTTTCTGAAGTGGCTATGACTAGTATTTCTCAGATAATTGATACATTATTCAGTTGCAAAGCCGCAATTTGAGGACTGTAATCTAAAAATTAATACAGAAGTCGACTGAAAATAACAGTTTAGAAAGTGTACATACATACAATGGAAGTCAGCAATGAAGTCAACAGTACTGAAACAAGATTCACAGCATTGTTGTCAAGAATGCTAAGCCCTGAAATTTTCTTCACTGTTGGTCCAGGTTTTCCAACAACCTACAATGTAAGCAACAATAAGAGTCAAGTCATGCTTCTCATAACTTAATGTGTTTATAATGTAAGGAACACATGAGATGGTAATGGTAAATCCATCTAATAAGTCTTTTAGCTTACTTTGTTGCGAACAGTGCAAAATCCGCTGAATTGAAGTGTTGCTCCCAATATTGAATCTATGAGACTCCCACATAATCCAGCCATTGCAGCAAGGGGTATAATCAACAGCTGCTTCAGAGCTACATTATATTCACATTTAGTTGTGAAAAATCCGAAAAGAACGAATGTAAGTCCAACAACGCTTCCAGCTGCCGCAGCTGCTACAAGGCCTGCTATCGTTACTCCACCATTTGTACCCCTCCGGACAGGCTGATAATCAATCAATTAATTTACACCCCATAACATCAGCACAAACAAATTATCAATAAAAGAAAAGAAGCTGCATAAATCTTCTAAGAAGAAAAGAGATGTTTTGCAACATAAATGCAGAGAATTTCATTAGCTACTCAGGTAGGTCCTTTGAGGGTTTGAGCCTTCAAAATAACTAGTCTAGCTTTAAGGTACAAACTAGAGACATACAGACTAAAGCAAATAGGTTACCACATTAATTTACGTAAAAACAAAATGGCAAAATATCAATTTGTAGAAAATCGAAATGACCGTGAAAGATTATGGAGTGCACCAAAACTTGATGCCATGTAAAATTGCTAACTATTAGAGAAATGCTGACAAAATATCTTTCATGAACTAGACAAAAAAGTACAGGGCTCTATGTACGAATTCTGAATTACATAGAAGAATGACTGTGACGATATGCAGCTTCTTACTGGCAATGGCAAAAAGTTAGCATCAAGTGACCACAGGAAACGCACCAGTAAAGGTTTTTCATAAATTTAACTAATATTCTATGCAAAGAACAATTGCGTCCTGCAGAACGAACAAAAGGAATTGAAGTGATAAATATCTAAAGGAAAAGAACATCAACCTTAAAGGTTGTGATCAATCGTGGTTGTGCATCACTAAGCACCCCAAGCTCGGAAGACCAAGTGTCTCCATTGCAGCAAGAATAGTGACCAATAATACCACCAAATAAAGATACTAGTAAAGTTGATTCTTTACTATCCAAGCACTTGTCCTCCCATCCAGCCAATTTCCAACTAGCCAAAGCCAAAACTGTAGCAATGCCACTGTTGAATAGAACTTGTATCCTAGTAAGAACATAAAAAGAATGACAAATTCAGAAGAAAGAACCAAGAAATTCAGAAGATTTGAATGCATTAAACATCTGAAACAACAGGAACTGGGAGTAATTACAAAATGAACAGCCAAGAAAATCTTAAACATTACTGGAAATGAAGAAAAAAGTTTACTTCCCTCAAGTCTCGCAATCCACAAATTGATTATATACTAGAAGAGGAAAATCGAAGCACAGCGAAATAGCTTACCAATTTCTTTGTCCCCCTTCTTTGAAATCAGCATCAATTCGCCTCTTCTTCTCCTCTCCAATCTTTGTAAGTTTAGATGAACTGAGAAAGAACACAAGCAGTACAGCTCCAAATCTATAATCAACATAAATAAATAAATTATTAAAAAAACTGAAATTTTCTCGCATTTTCTTCCCGGCTATTTCTCAGGAAACAAAAAGAAAATTTGAATAACAGGGAAAAAAAAAATCAAAAGGTTAGACCTGTAATTGACTGCGAAATGAATGGTCATAACAAGAAAACCGGCAATAGCGCCAGAGAAGTTGAGAGATTTTTTCCTGTAAGCTTTAATGGCGATAAAAGAACAGATTAACACAGCGATTAGCGGCTGGGTTAACATATTTTCCATTTAGCCGTTGTTCTCTTCCAAATTTCGCAGAGCAACTGAGTGTAGAGGTGAGAGTAGATTGCAGTAGAAAGACGACACTGATGAACAGCTGAAGGTTGTTTCTCAATCTATATCTATGCTGCCTAACATTTTTTTATTACTTGGATGACAATAAATAAAAAAAAGTTTCTACGATTTTTTTCGGAAATTGGACCTAACCATAAAAAGAAATTTCCATTATTCTAATAATTACATTCAAAATTCAACTCAATCTTAATTACGATTTTTTATCAAAATTGTTCCTTAATTTTGAAATTAATTAAAAATATAAAATAATATATAAAATTTACAAAATTATACATAAAATTTGACTTAAAATCCTGACCAAAGCTCGATTTAGAAAATCAATAAATTTGTGTTTAAATTAATCAATTTTAAAATTGGACCAGTTTTACATTTTGAAAAAGAAAATGGGATTGAACCGATAAATCTACGCTTCAATTAATCCATTTGCACATATTCATTTTTTTATATTTTTAATTATTTTTTTATTATATGATAAAAATTTCAAGTATATGTTCTTTTAAAGATTTACGTGTTGGTGTTTATATATTTGGTGTGAATAATTTAGATTATTCTATATTTATGTATGTGAAAATTATACTGTATTTGATTTTATTTAACTACAATGATACGTATAACTGTTATTTTTCAAAATTTATATTAAGTGACGTGTTCAAAAGGCTAATTCAGGGAAGGGAAGTGTGGGTTACTTTGTGTGTATGTGTGTGTTTAAATGGTGAGTCACAGAAGTCCAGAAGAGACACTACTTGTAGACAGAGGTGAACCATTTTTAGGTCAAAGCAACATGCACTTCGGATGCTATTGGTTAGTTCAATAATTGGTACTCCTACTTTATTTAAAATAATGTGATTTCGATGTTCTACAATTTTTAAATTATAAGATAAAATATAATGTCAGTCAGCAGGCTCAGCACTCAAACTTTGATAACTTCGGTTTCTAAGTAATAGCTAATTTTTTTTATTATATTTGAAATTTGTAAATTATGATTATTAATAGAGTAATTTCGCTAATTTTATCTGGTAAAATAAAAAAAAATAATTATTATAAATAAAAAAATAGAGCAATGGTTGATCCTGATATTTTAGCAATTAGAGTAATTTAAGTTCATTATTATTTTTTTTAAATAGGGAAAGTGAAATTTGAAACCACTAGGGTATAATTTGTTGTGTGAGTTTATTATTATTATTAAAATCCTAAATATTGAAAAATCCAACAAAGCTTTCTAAAAACAAATGATTATTTCCGTTATGCAATTTAAGGTGCTTTCACCCATTACGTGTCTTGGTATTATTGGTGAATTAGTTGTGGTTCCACACTTGGCGCTCAGATAAATGAACACAAATATGGCCGGGAAAAACAATACAGAATCATTAGACTAATTACAATAGATTATTCTCAGAAAGGTAAACGAAATTCTAATAGCTGTATGTAAACAGATATATCATTAAGATATGGGAATAATAATTATTTATTTAAAAAGTAACCCAAATTATGGAATCAAACTATTTAAAAATAAAGAATTTTTCAAAATTCCTATAAACAAAGTGAGACAAATTCTTGAACACTTTGTTTTAGCTTTAATATACGTATGCTTATTCCACTATCTTTGGACCAGTAAACACTAGTGTTGGTACTTCTAGTTTGGCTATGAAAGGTAGCATTTAAAGATGTTTCAACTATAATGGTCCAGCGAGCCAAGAAACCACAATCATCTTAGCTGCTTCTTAGACAAAGCCAACTACCGTTCTTAAATATTGTTGTACCGAACCACTGTCATATCTCGGATGCAATAGTCACCAGAAATAGACCAGCAGTTGGTCGAATAGCATGCATCAGCAATTTTTCTTCAGAAACATTAAGAAGAACTGTTCATCAAATTCCAAATTCCATGTAAGATGATTAAAATAACAAAAACAGTAACACAAATAGGATATACTCAACTGGCATAACTCAAGAGTGAAAACAAATAACCGTTGTGTGCTACAAAAGTATCGGAAAGCACCCTGATTATGCGTGATGTGAAAGCAACATTAAACCTATATCTATCATATGGGAACCATATTTCAGATTCTGAGATTGTCAATTACCACTCGGTGAGAAAATTCTCTGTATTCTATCTCGGTGATCACTAATCAACCAAGTGTAGCTGGGAAGGAGGAAAGCCTGAACAACTGCAAATTCAAAACACAATAAAGGTAGATTATAGATAAAAAAGAAGCCCAAGCCAAATCTAACGAAATCTTCCCTTCCCCCTTCCCCTCCCTCTCCCCCTTCCCCTTCCCCTTCCCCTTCCCCTGCTCCATCCTCCACCACCATGTTCCATTCCATAATCTCTTTCATAATCAAACATGCTCATTTTAATATCATCTGCCACTTTATTCTGTACTCCCATTTGTATCTGAATGAGAAAGAATTCAGATTAAATTATAAACACAATAAAAATATTAGTAATATTCAAAGATGTAAAATTGCTAACATGAGAATCTTCCATATCAAGTTGATTCTGAAGCTGCCACGCAATGTCCTCATCACAACTGGTATCTGGAAGATCAGTTTTCAATTGTGGGTTTGACCCAGCTTTCGTCTTTTCCCATTCATCTAGAGTGAAAACTGGAAGCTGTTCTTGTTTGCCCTTCCCCTTGCGTCCCCGACCTTTAGAATACCGACCACCTTGATTTGGTGTACTCATTTTCTGTAGGAGCTTTTGGGCTGCTGCTTGATTTTGGACAGGCACTGCTTCAGCTACTGCAACAATCCAAAAATGAATGTCGACCAAAGGAACAAACTCGAAAATGAAGAAAGATTTGTTTATCCATAGTAAGAGGGGACACAAGAAGCGTATATTTGGTCTTATCATATAAGTTATTTCATAGAAATTCTCTTTATCATTTTCCAATTTCTGTACACATAATATGAAATTAGCATTGTCTACACATAACAGATGAGATGTACTCTTGTCTACTTTACTTTGTTATACATGCCAAAACTATTCCCAACACTCCACAACTTTTTCAGCTTTCTCAATACTATATGATCCATTCACATAAACATGTGTTTAGGAAAGCTTTGCTTGCATTACAAAAATGAAATTGTGCAAATGCAATCTCCAGACCAATCACACGTATCATAAGCTAATATAAGAAAATCTGCAAATACATTAACAGTTAACTCACACCTTCCTTTGGTCTTGTTTCATAGTTGCTTGGCTTTTGTTCATCATTTTCTACAGGAGCGGCAGTTGTCACCTTATCATCAATTTTATCTGTGTTATGATGTGTGTTGATCTTGATCTGACTAATTTCAGCAGTTTCCACAAGGGCAGGTACACTGCTCCTGGAGGTAGACTCTAAAGTAATCTGCAAACAATTTCATTGTAGGCACAAGCAATTTTAGTTCAACATATATGTTGAATATTTAACTTCCAATTTTATGAAATACCTATTTGTATTTACACCCTAGATTAAGATTAAATAGTAATTCCTATACAAGGATTATAGAATATTAAGTCATAATCTTAAGCATTTCGACATGAAGTTGATCTTTTTGAGGTAGATTTCTACACAACACAAATAAACCATTTGAGCATGCACACAGACAGAAGCATGCATAATCTTGCCTATGATGCAGCACTACCAAAATAGAACAAGTTAACTATAAGAACATAGGATTCTCTTTCTTTATGAGTCTTAAAATTACAAATGCCTGTTTTCTTCCATGATGTTTGTTCTATTTCATAATGTTTGAGATATTCTCTTTAGCTGATAAGGATAGTTTATTAGCTACCAATAATAATATTGCAACCTTTGGGCATACTTGTTTTTAATTCAGGCAGCAGATAACAAAACTCTATCCACAAAATATGCTAAGTCAGGCATAAAGGTCAAAGTGGTTTTAAAAGTTGATTTCACCATCTTACAGTAACATTCCTAGTCAACAATTATGAAAAACAAGTACACAGCAACATCAACATCAACACAATCACAGAGGGATTGATACCAATTTTGCTGTCAAAAGTGAAAACCTGTTGCTCTTCTTGTTTATCTTTACCCCGATGTTTTTGCCCTCTAGGGTACTGATTTGGATGACCTGTACTCTGGAAATGCTTTTGAGCAGTTGCTTGATGTCGAACACGTCCATATTGAGCCACTGCCAAAGGTACAAAATATTATTAACACTAACATTCAAAAAAAAATGAAAATTTGAAATAAAAGAAAATGATGTTTCTATATTTCGTTGTCCTAAAATTAATAATAAATCTATTTTCTTCCTTGGTAGCTGGTGCTTTTCAACCATAGATTTTAAGCAATTATCTAAAGCTCTGTTTGGCATTCTGGTGGCCCACTTCACAATTCTTTGTTTTTTTTTTAATTATTTTTTTTAATATTTTGGATATGAAAGGAAAAACTAATTTTCAAATGCTCTTGGAAAAACGAGCATATTAACACTTTTTCAGAGGCAAGCCAAGCCTCACTTCTAGATGCTAATTAAGAGAAAAGGTTCAGGCAAGCAACTCAAACCATAACGCCAAATACAAACTGGATGCATATTTATCCTGCAAGTAAAACAGGTAAGCAATTTTCTATGTTTGTTGGTCTATTGCCTAAATGCTAAATAACACGAATTTGTTTTTCTCTCCTAGCATGTGGATATCATAAAACTATCAAAGTAGCATTCATATTTCTTCTCTTCTTTCTCAATACAAAACATATTGCAAAAGCCATTCTCTAGCATCATAAAGAGAAAATTGCATAAAAGATAACAGTATTACATAATATTAATCACATAGCAAAGCACATAAAAACAAACCTGCACCTTCGATCAGTCTTGGTTCTTCCCCAATCCTTTCTTTGACAAGGGACTTGGTTCTTTCTTTATCATCAGTGCCATTACCTCTCTGTTGCATATCAGGCAGCCTAAACTGGGTATTTGCAGCACGAGGCACAATGCTTTTTGATGTGGATGCAATATTATCTGCAAATAAAGGCCTTTTGTTCATGAGAAACTGAAATGAAATGACATATTTTATAATCCATCCGGAGCCTGCACTGGATAATCTGTCATACAAAGTTAGACACACAAAAGCCATTAGCTGTTGTTTGTCCCACTTAAGCAAGGTCTTAGAGCAGGAATGCAGGATAGTAAGGAATGGTCCTAAACTTCATCTTTTTAGCTAAATAGCCTTTTTTTTTCCATACCCTAAAAAGTGAATATAAATATTTGTTAGAAACAACAAACTTTGTGTAATAAATTTTTTTATTTCAAAGTATTTTTTCATATTCATAAAAACTCAAAATTATAAAATATCTATGCAAGGCATGATGCCCCCAGTGTCATGCACTTACCTCAGAGTACAAGATGTAAAGTGTTCTCTTACATCCCTCCCCTAAGTCAAAAGGGGAAGGAAGAGCACCCCACAAGTGTTCGAATTGAAACTCTTAGGAAATCTAAAAAGTTGAACAAGTTATTTCAAGTTCTTTGTAGTGAAGTAGATTTTCATCCTAATGTAATTTGTTGTTGTGAGAGAGTAGGAAAAGAGTTCTGGAACTGTCTAATAAAAATGCAAACTCATTATATGCTCCCACTACAGCTATTAAAGGTCCAAGTCAACAGATCAAAGGACCCCAGAATATTAACAACAAAAACGGTTGAGTGATTAATTGCAGAATTGTAAAGAAAACTATTATCACTGGAAAGGAAGTTAGCAACTGCAGTTCATAGTACATGGAACGGTAATGAAAATCTACTGCCAAAGACATGTTGCACACATCCAGACAGACAAACAAAAGGAGACTTTTGCTCTTCAAAACAAATTTTGCAAGGAACTATCATACTTACAAATTTACAATGGAATTAGATTCATAGCCCTAAGCCTAGCCGGTTTTTGGCCCTGAAGATGCTGAACCAGGACTGGAGCTAGCCTCACAGTTCTGATTTTGATCCCAGTTCAGCCGGTTCTGGGCCTAACAAAGGGCCCACACATTCATTCCCTTTTCCCCTACCTTCTACTTTAGAAAAGAAAGGAACTAAAAGCGACCTGGATCACAGGCAAATTCCAGGCTGGTTCCAGTCCCAAAAAACTGTGGGAAAGGGACTAGAACTAGAACCATCCCTTACAGGTTCCAGTCCAAATCAAAACTGAATTTCCAAGTCAGTTCTAGTCCGGGCTTTTCTCAGTCTAGTCCCAGTCAAAACCAAACCAGTAGGCAGGTCTACATGGCCCATTGCATTAATATTTTTCATCAGTCTGCACCACTAAGATGCTACAGATACCATATTAACAAAGCTTACTGGCTCCAACTTTTCCATCAACCAGCCAAACTTTGGTTTCAAATAGAACCATGTTTTTTTCCGGATGTAACAGACCTCCATTACAAATTTGCAATAGAACAAAATCATAGTAGAAACAAATATAATACTCAGCATGATAATAAATGGCATCCCTATAGCATTATATGTTAGATCTAATATACATAAAAGCTTGTGAACTCTGACCAGAAGGTTTGCCTTGCTGAGAAGATCGTGAAAAAGATGCTGCAACTTGCAACTTTTCAAATGGAGGAGGGCCACCACAATCAGTTTCCTGTGATAATCTCATAGATGAATGGGAGATACCCGAATATTTTTTTATCATTTGCCATTCTTCATAAAGTGGTTGCACAACACCTCCTATTAGAGTTACTACTTTGGGGTTCAAACATAGTATACCACTATGCATGGGAGCTTTATTTTCCAGTCGAACCTACCAATGAGGTAAACATTTATAAGATTAACAAGTTTATCATATATTTTCCTAAAATGTTATAAATTCATTATAAGAAACTAAAATGTAAGATGTATGACTGGGGGGTTTCATATAGTGCACCTATAAGATATTCAGCAAAGAAAATAATGCAGCCCCGGAAATAGAAAATTTCACCAGATGGCCACAATTATTTAAGAAAATCAAGGCTAGGATTAACAACAAAACATAACAAAACAATGGTCTTCCATCCTACACATATAAACATGTTAAAAAAAAAAATTAAAGAAGAACAAAAAAAAGTTGCAATAAAAATAGAAGTACCTTAGCACCAGGAACAACATCGTTAGGAATAAGCGGTATGTGAGAGTACTCTACCGCAGTTATCTCGCTGTGCCCATCAGTAAGAATGAATCGTAGAAGGCGGCGGCTACTTGAATCAGAAAATCCCCCTATACTACTTACAGATATGTCTCGTACAGAAGATATCTGTCAAACAGACAAAAAAAAAAAGGCTACAGACAATATAACATATTACTATCACAATATGTTTTGCATTTTCTGACTAACCAAACAGAATCTTAAAAAAAAAAATGAAATAGACCTGAAGGACTTTAGGTCCTTGAAGGTAAGGCATTTTGCGGAGGAGATTGGAGTCGGGTAGGGACTTAGCTCCGATAGACTTAAGGTCCATGTTGAGCAGCTCCGATTCAATGGAGTCGGCCACCGAACAAGTGCCGCCGTCATCTGAAAGAGCAGCATGTATTATGATTAAGGCTTTTACTTGGTCGATGTCGCCGATATGCCACCCTCTGGTTCTTAGGGATTCTAGCACTGCTTCTGCAGCTTGAGTCGAGCCCTCTCCCTCCATTTTCAGTTCTTTGCGTGGGTTCACTTCACTGGTTTTGTCATCAGTATTCCGAAATCTTGTGATTCAGTTACTCTTATAGGTTGGGCCTTAGCCCAT
This sequence comes from Jatropha multifida, assembly GCA_948099535.1. NCBI lineage: Eukaryota > Viridiplantae > Streptophyta > Magnoliopsida > Malpighiales > Euphorbiaceae > Jatropha > Jatropha multifida. Next base: position 31,451 of record CANUEX010157488.1, on the reverse strand, counting down.
AACATTTTTACCATTCCCTAAATAGTGAATATCGTGGGCCTGACTCATATGGATTCTTATATAGGGCCTTCTGTTTCGGCTGAATTTTTTCAGCCTATGAATTTTTAATATTTGAACAAATTTTGAATTGTAATATAAAATTATTCATTTTTAATTGAACAAAGATCAATTTTTAAAGTCAAATGGTAATGCTTATATATATATACTTTTATGAGTGTTTTTCTTTTTTTATATTTATGAATTTTTGTAGTAATTTTTTTTATATTCGTGAATCTTTTTTTTTTTTTTTTGAGAATAGATAGATTGAGGGATTTGCTAATTGTAAATCCCTTCATGAATCTTTTATGAGTCACTTAAAAACGCAATAAGACATGTAAAAACTAACTCCTTAACTATGGGTAATATCATAAAATAAAATATAAGAGATAAAGAAATCATAAAAAAATATCACAGATTCAAAAGATGAAGGGCAAAAAATAGTAGTTCATATAATAATTCAGAGATTGCAGTATAAAAATGGAGTTCTAATGACGATTTTGAAACTTTTAATTCTAACTAATTTAATATCTTTTATGCATGAAGATGATCAATTGATCGTTTTGGTCGAGCTCTATTATGGATTTCTAATCACATTTCTCATTGATCGTTTACAAAACATTGACTCTCAATGGCAGATAGTTCACTGTTTGCTATCTCTTTCCCTTGAGCCAACTGAATGGGATATTCTCACTCTGTATGGGAAATGATCCCTGCTAGCAATCTCTTAAATAATATGTCTCTATCTGTATGAAAGATAGAGCCTTTGTTTCAATCTTAATATATATATATATATATATATATCAAGACTAAAGACTGAAGAGGCTATTAAAGCACAATCATGCAGGTTTAGATAACAATTCATCATTTGTGCATCTTTTTTTCAACTTTATTTGATAATTTTATTTTTAATTTCAAAAATTAATTATATATTTACTATAAGTCAAAATGAGTGAAAAATATTATTATTTTCACATTAAAACTAAATATTATTTAAATTGATTTTTTATAATACACTATTTTAATTTTTAAAATATTATAATATCGAGTCAAAATGTTAAAAGTTAATTAAAATGTTATTGTCTAATAATTACAATAAAATATAAAAGGAAAAATCAGCAAGACAGCAAAGGACATAATAATAATAATAATAGATATGTGAAAATGATGGTATGTGTTGCCACATGGCCACATGGCAATTAATAGGCAAAACGGAAAAAGTAATAAGCACCGGTATTTTTCTTTTTTCTTTTTATTTTTTGTAGGTCCATCTGTCTTTCTTATCTTTAGAGTTGTACTTGTTTGGAGTGGTGGCAATGAGGCAATTAATGTTTCCAACGTAACCAGTTTCTTTGTCAATGGAAACAAAACCTACCCTACTCGTGACTGTTGACACAGCTGAGCTAAGGAAAACACATCATGTGTTATGGTATATACTTAGAGGTTTTTTGAATTTTTGTAATATATTATTTATGTATTCTTTAAAATTCATATAATGTAGAATTAATAAATTATGAATTTTCAGATTTTATTCTATTTTTTTCATGTTTTTTTAAAATAAAAATAAATGGTTTAAATTACATTGTTAATAAAAATGATAAGATTGAAAAATTCCACGTGTCATGAGATGGGGCAACGTGGCGTAGCATTGATGACAAATAAATAAAATTTTCATTTAGTTTTAATTGAGGGTCCGATGCATATATAGCAAATTATAGAGCATATGCTTTGGAGTATATAGCAAATTCTGGACAATTTTTTCTTTATAATTTTAAAAAATAATATCCATACGTGGAACTTTTAAATTTTAAAACATATACCCTCCATAAATTTTTTTTTTTTCATTTACTTAGATAAATATCAACTTATTTAATCTAAAATTTGTGACTTAAAATATGTGTAGATACAGTGCGGTTTTAGTCTATAAAATGACTTATTATAAAATATGGATACTATAAAATTGATAAATTATGATTGCGTTGGGACTCGCAACGAGTGGTTGATAGTGAATAATGGTTGATAGTAGTGATTATTAGTGATTAATAAATTAAAAATGTGCATTTATAAAGTTATAATAAATTTTTTAATTTTCAGAAAATATTTTTTTCCTAAAAATAGAAAGTCATTTTTCTTTTAACCATGAGAATATTTTTATTGACTTACTTTTCTAAACCTCTCAAATAATGAGAAATTATAAAAAAATGTTTTTCCGTGTAAATTATATTACAGAAAAAAAAAAGTCTTAACAATAAAAATGATAGAATAAACTAAATTTTAGAGACTTTATAATTTCTAAACATTAAGGATGAATAGTAATTTCGATCAAATCTTAAGGACTTTATAATAATTACATCTTCACTGAATATTTTTTTTAATTCCTAAAATTAAAAAAATAATAACGAAATTACATTTTGTAAAATATGTTTATTTTAAGAATATTATATAGGACACTTATGTGGGGTCTGGAGAGAGAGGGAGAGGGATAGTTGGGAGCTGCAGCTAAATTATCCTGCACATTAATACATCTAATAATATCCATGCGTCCAATCATTGATTAATTAAATTAAATTTTAATATTAATTGTTGAAGTTGATGCTTTGATAATGGAATAATACTCGAATTTCCGAGATATGAATTGATGAAAATGACTTTGTCTTTATTAATTTAGTGTTTAAACTAAATTAGAGACTTTAAATGAAGAAATAGTTTAGTATAATATTTTTTTTGTATCAATCCAAATATCAAAGAGGATAGGTATGTGGGTGATTGGAAAAAGAATTTCTGAAATTTGAAATAATTTTAAGATTATTATTCAATAATATTATTAATTGCATTACTAGAGAAAGTAACTCAAAAGTTTTATTAGTTAAAAAAAAATTAATTGTGTTAACAATTTCATTAATCATTGAAAAAAATAAAATATATCTGTTAATGTTATTAAAAATAATAATATTATTGAATATATTGAAAATTCTTTTTGCAATTTTTTTATATATTTACCTTAAAATTATGTAATATTATTTTCCTAAAAAATTCAATATTATTCTTTTAGTAAGGTTCAATGCAATTAAATTTAAAGACAACCATTAAAAATACCCTAAACTTTATGTCTTGAAACAATTATCTAAATTTAATGTAATTTTTTTATCAAAATCACATCATAATTTTAAATTGATTAAAATAAGTGAGTAATATATAATATAGGTGGACCCACATAGAAGACTTGAATTCATTTAGTCTGTGTTCGGCAATAGCTTTTTGGATAGTTTTTAGAGTTTTAACTGGTCAAAACGCTAAACACTGCTTAAAAAGTTATTTGGTAACTTAATATTTGAATTAGTTTTTAGATGTTAGAATAACTTTCTATGAAAAGTTAACTCATATAACGTTTAACTTTTAGCATTTCATGAAACGTTATTCAAACAGTAGGCTAAACGCTACTAAAACTATTAACAGTTATCAAAATAACTAATTTTACTGAACAAAGCCTTAATCCATTAGATAGGTTAAGAAAAACTGTGTTTCACCTAATAACACCATCCTTCGTCTCCCTCCTCTGTTACGAATCCCTTTCTTGCGGCAATTTCCAACCCACGTTTTACACAACTTAAAAAACAAGCAAAAGGCTTACTATATCAACTTTAAACAACCCAAATTCTCAAGCAAAAGGTTTATTTGTAATATGCTTATTTCCCTAGAAAAATATTTATCTAAACTTTTTTCATGGCTCCACTCATGAACAAAGCAAATAAAATTCAAAATTTCTAAAAAGTGTTTGATTTTATCAATTTTTTCTAAGTGTATAGTTAGAATTCAGAAATACCCTCGTTTCAATAAAAATATTAAATTTTATTGATTTGATTCATAAGTGAAAACATAGATCGTGTTTAGATAAATTTTTCCTATTTCCTTATAACCACTTTTATCTTTTTTTTTTTATATTAATAAATTAAACACTATTACAAACTAACAAATTGAAGATAATATATAAGTTTTAATTTAAGTTCATAATTCATTCTTTGGCAATTTCTTTTTTTCTCTCACTCAAATTCTCATATTGTTGTTATCATATCACTCTCATGATGTACGAAATTTCAATGTCGTGAATTAATTCAAAGAGTATTTTTTTTCTAAACTTAATCTCATTTCAATGGCGTGGCTTAATTGCTTAATTGGCTTATTTTCAATTCTTAATGATATTTTTAATGGTTGATTACATAATTTAATCCTAAAATTTATCCAAAAAAAAAAAAGCGGGGCACCTAAACTTTGAAATTGACCTTGTGGAGCCCTCAACTTTTTCTTTTTTAATAATCTCATATCTGGTCATGTTAGAAATAACGAGATTTTACGACGTTTGGCTTTAACATGTAAAATGTTAATTTAATATTTGGTTAATATAACTTTTGAAATAATAATTTTTAAATTTTTCAGCTACCCAATAAGAATCTAATCGGTTTAATTTTATAAGTTTAAGTATTCAACTTTTGGATTAACTTTTAGAGTTTAGGGTAACTTTTTGTGAAAAGTTAACTCATATAACGTTTAGCTTTTAGCGTTTCATGAAATGCTATTCAAACAGCTAACAACTAAACGCACTGAAACAACTAACAACTATTAAAATAACTAATTTTATTGAACAGACCCTTGAGAGCATGCGATCTCTTCATCATCAGATCCAAATTATCAAATACCTATAAATAATAATTATTTTTATTTTTATTTTGTTTTCGGATTGGAAATTTCATTAATAGCTTAAATTAAATTAAACGGTTGCTTAGGGTCCCATTAAAAATCATAATTATCTAGTTTTTAAATTAATTAATTAAATTCACAAAAAAATATTATTAAATATAAAACCGATTGCTCACTGCGTGATTGTTAAATCAAAATATTTTTTATGGATAATTCGATTCAATGTAAACATCAACTTTTTTAATTTCTTAAAAAATATATTTATGAAGAATTAAAAAACTTTATAGTTTATTACTGGCTGAATACATCCATTGCCCTGTGTAGTTATATAAAAAAATTTTTCAGCCACTTCAATTTTTAAAATGATATTTTGTCCCCTTAAACTTTTTTTTTGTAATTTATACACGCATTGCTAGAGATAGATTGCTTAAGTGCAAAATACACGCGCTGATGTGGAAAAAGATCATTGCTTGGACAATATATAAATTACAAAAAAAAATGAATTTAGGGGGTCAAAATGTCATTTTGAAAGTTGAGATGGCTAAAAGAATTTTTTGTACAAGTACAGGGGGCAATGAATGTATTTAATCATTATTTCACAGATGATATGACATATAAAATCTGTCACATAAGACAATTACGTGAAAAAAAATCATTGCTTAGCCAATGCAAAAAAAAAAAGTCTAAGGAGCCAAAATATCATTTTAAAAGTTGAGGTGATCAAATGATTTTTTATGTAAATACAAAGGGCAATTTATATATTTGGTCGATAATGTAGTTGTCATATCATGCAATCTTAGTAGACCTAACTCTCTAATTTGGTGAGTGTATATCATGCTCTAATTTTTTATATGGCTAAATATATATAAATTATAAAAAAAATAAATATAGATAATTAAAATGTCATTTTAAAAATTGAAATGATTAAAAGATTTTTTCCGAATATACTTAGATGAATTTATGTATTCAGCTCTCAGTTGTTTGAAGGGATTAATTCAAAGCCTTTATGAAATTAACACAATTGCCCGCATTTGGCAAGTCTATTGGAACAAATTTCAACATTTGAAATAAATGATGTTGGTAGGGGTAGGAAAGAATTGGAGGTGTGGTGTGACCTTTTTTCCTCCCTTAACCTACTCTTTTGTTTTGAGTCTTTTCCTGGAACTATCAATTTCAGTAACTCGGACAATTTTTACTTTTTTACTTACGGATCACTTTAATATCCTCTGTTTAGCAAAATTAATTATTTTAATAACTTATTGGATATTTTATTAATTTTTAATCGTTAGCCGTTTGAGTAATTTTTTTCAAAAAATACTAAAAGGTAAATACCACATGAATTAACTTTTTGTAAACGCTATTTTGAATTTCACATTATATTACTATATATTACAAATATAATTTTAACATTTTAACCGGTCAAAACATTAAAAATTATTTAAAAAACTATTGACGAATACAATTTTAGTGTTCAAAATGGAACTATAGGTCTATCTGAGCTTTGCAGAAATACCTGGTCTCAAATATAAATTATTTTTAATAAATAATGTTTTTTCAATATTATCCTTATTTACATTAGATAAATTAACCACTTTCATAAAAAATTGATGTGTTGAAAATAAAAAATAAAAAAAAAGAAAATAATAGTTTTACTGTTACTTTAATCTTTGTGAAAAAAAATGGTGTACCAAATTTTTTAAAAGTTGTCATATTATAATTCATAATCAGTTATTTATTTATTTAATAAAATAATAAAAATATAATTTGATTACCACATAAACATTTTTATATTTTGTGTGATTTATGAATAATTTAAACTTTATTATAAGATTTAAATTACTACAATTTATATTTAGATATGCATATTATTATTATATTGAATATATAATATTCTGTTTGGACAATGAATAATATAAAATTAGTAGTCATAGCAAGTTAGATGATAGATGGTTTGAAAAATAATCATACATTTATAATTACGTTATCATTTTTTATTATTAAATTATTTATGAATATATTTTGTAAGAATTTTATAAATAATTATAAAAAAAAATTAAAAAGTAAAATATTCACTTGAATTGAATTGATCCAGTACACGCTCGCTGATCAAGCGAGTCGGATGTTGGGTCCGGTTTTAAACACAATCCCATATATATATATATATATATATATATATATATATATATATATATATTTTTAAATGTTCTCCACGTCATTCAACAGTGATCATGGTTGTTTTTTTCCCTCTTTTAAACCATGCTTCTGGTTTTAAAAAAAGGGAGAAAAGAAAACCCTCCTTAACCGTTTTAAATTCAATTCAAAAGGTCCATGTCCATCGTTTCAACTCGCAGTCTTATCCTACTGGAATCCACGTAGAGTGCTATTTGGACAAACACGTAAATTTAGGACACGTGTTGATACGGGAAGGCGAGTGTTTTCCAATTTTCACGCGCGCAAGTAATAGTTTCGAAGAAAACCCGCCAAGTTTGTCTTTCCCGCGGCTATTAATGAGCCTTCTCCGCACCACTTTAACGCCTACAAAAGAATTGTAGGTGGAGAACGACTATAAAAGAAGAACAATAAACCAACTCTCAAGAGAGAGAATACCAAAGACTTAATAGAAAGGAAGTGACATTAATGCAGAGCTCAACTACCATTTTAATGGACAAGAAGTAGTTTCCCACTCTCACACACAAACAAGGAAGGAAGTTGTTCTTTCTTTATACGTGGCTTATCTCTCACAAAATCCTAGGGTTTGTTTCCTTCCTGTCAGATCTAAACTCGATCCACTCAAAATGTGGAACTCGGCCGAGAATGCGTTTGCCAGAACGCCGTCGTTTCGGGAGCAAGGAGAGGATGAAGAAGCACTCCGGTGGGCGGCTTTGGAGAGGCTGCCCACTTACGCCCGAGTTCGGAGAGGCATATTTAGGAATGTCGTTGGGGATCATAGAGAAATTGATGTGAGTAAGCTTGAGGCTCAAGAACAGAGGCTTGTGCTGGAACGGCTAGTGAACGCTGTCGATGATGACCCCGAGAGATTCTTTGATCGGATGCGGAAGCGATTTGAAGCGTAATTCTCTTCCTAGATTTAATTGAACTTGAGAGTTGACGGTTGAATCTTATAATTTAGAAGTTCATTTAATATTTTCAGATAATTAAGTTCTAAATTAAAATATTTACTTGCTAATCTAGTTCATACATTTTTCTGCATTTTCTTAGAATTGAGAGGTAATTTAGTTTTGAAAATGACTTTTAACTCCTGGGTTTTTCTTTTTGAATTTTATGTGCTGCTTGTTGAGAGTTGTTACAGACATAGTACTTCCTTCCACTCCATCTATCTCTACCTGCTGCCAAGTTGATCAGTTGGTGAGCTCAGTTGACCGTAGAAGGCGAATAGTTCTTCTGGTTGGATGAACTAACTCAATTATCTAAATTTTTCAAAATTAATGGGGTTTTCTCCTGCCAAGCAAAATTTGATTCTTCCGATGATTAAGAGAAGAAAATAGACTAAATTTCTAGTTTTAAACTATTGTCAAATGGAGGCGCAAGAATAAAAAAAGACGGCATCCTCAAGCATAATATAGTTATTGGAATGGGTCCAGTGGCGTAAATTATAGTTAATTTAGGGTCAAACAGAGCTCCCCTTTTATTATTGCCAAACAGTTAAAATATGGTTATCATCTCAAATCCGTTATTAGATAAATTTTCTGACCACCCTGGAATTTAGGAAATTGTTTAATACTTAATTGTACTTAACAATAGTATGTGTTAAGGGCGTCTTTAACAATAAGAGAAAAACAAATTCTAAAATAATAATAATAATAAAAAATATCACAACAAAACAAAAATTTAATTTTTGGTTTTAGCTGCAATTTTTTATGAAGTTTCATTTGTCTTTATTCACAGAGTAGATTTGGAATTCCCAAAGATTGAAGTTCGATTTCAGAATCTAACAGTTGATTCTTACGTACACGTTGGAAGTAGGGCACTTCCAACCATTCCCAACTTCATTTTCAACATGACTGAGGTAGAATAATTATAATCCTTCAAATTTATATAGGTGCATGTTTTTTTCATTTTTTTAAATTGTAGATTGATTACATAATTTTAATATGTTTTGTTCAATCACTGTGAAGGCATTTTTAAGACAGTTGCATATTTATCGAGGAAACAGGAGCAAGCTAGCAATTTTAGATAACATTAGTGGGATTATTAGACCTTCCAGGTACATTTTGAGTTTGAACTGTTATTGATTGTGTATTTTTGAGCATTCTTTACATTCTAAGGTGCAAGTATCATGTTGTAGATTAACATTGTTATTGGGCCCTCCAAGCTCTGGAAAGACGACACTGCTCTTGGCTCTTGCTGGACGTCTTGCAAGTAATTTGCAGGTATCAAGATTTTGTGTATCTTTCAAATATAGGGGTCGGGAGAGCTTTGGAATGAATGGTAATATTACTGGTTCCTTAGAATAAAGGGCTAAACTGAACAAAATTGTTGTTCTGGATTCTTTTGTTGGCTTATAGAGAGTAGGTTTTGATAAAATGTAAGCGACCTTCAAACAAGCTATTTCATATGTTATCCCACTGTTTTCATTTCCATCTACATATTGATCATAATTCAGGAGTCACATTATTTTTGCAGCTATGGGATGACATTTTTTTTAGTTAAATGGTATGACATCAGCTCTAGATTATTCAAAATGGCACAGCCATGCACTGTTTCGTTTCTTGATTTCCAATTTACTTGTTATTCATTTCTCTTGAAGATGTCAGGTAAAATTACATATAACGGGCACAGTCTAAATGAATTTGTTGCTCCAAGGACATCCGCATATGTCAGTCAACAGGATTGGCATGTGGCAGAAATGACAGTTAGAGAAACTCTTGAGTTGGCTGGACGTTGTCAAGGTGTTGGGTTCAAATTTGGTAAGCTTGGAGCTAATGCATATGCCTCTTCTTTTCTTATTTCTCTTTCTCTTGAGCTACCCAAATGAATTTAATCCTTTGATGGCTGGACTGTTTAAGCTAAGGCAAGAATGCATGATTACCTAGATGCTGATTTAAAAAAGTGTGTGCCAGATATGCTTTTGGAACTGGCAAGAAGAGAGAAGATTGCTGAGATAAAACCTGATGAAGATCTTGACATATTCATGAAGGTACTTTGACCTGTAAACTTCTAGGTTCCTCTTTTCTTGCCTTATAATTTGCTACTGCATCAAGTATTTGATAATTTTACAATTTCTTTATCCAGTCATTGGCTTTGGGGGGACAAGAGACGAGCCTCGTGGTGGAGTACATAATGAAGGTATCTGTCTCTATATGTTGATTACTCTTTGTGCTTACAGTAAGTTTCCTGCAGCTATAGCTAAAATATAACTAGGGAGCTTCACGAATTGAAGGCCTGAACCTTGGACAAAGTGTTAATTGATACTGAGTTTGATTCATTGAAGATTTACAACTAAAATAGATTTCCTAACAAGATTTTGCAAGGATGTATCTCGTGATTAATTAACCTGAAGTACTAAAATATATTTGACAAAGATTTTAGGTTTGGACACATGTGCTGACACGTTGGTGGGTGATGAAATGCTTAAAGGGATCTCGGGGGGCCAGAAGAAGCGGCTCACAACAGGTGTATATAGTCTCCTCCTGGTTTAACATGTGTGGCATTTTTCATTTCTTGCTTACCAGGATGCTATTTCTGTATGCGATTTCAGGTGAATTGCTAGTCGGTCCAGCTAGAGTACTGTTCATGGATGAAATATCTAATGGACTTGACAGTTCAACCACTTATCAAATCATCAAATATCTTAGGCATTCAACTTGTGCCCTTGATGCAACTACTGTAATTTCTTTGCTGCAACCTGCTCCTGAGACTTATGAGCTGTTTGATGATGTTATACTTTTGTGTGAGGGGCAGATTGTGTACCAGGGACCCCGTGATACTGTTCTTGATTTCTTTTCCTGTATAGGATTTCGTTGTCCTCAGAGAAAGAATGTGGCAGACTTCTTGCAAGAAGTGAGTAGAGAGGAGCCTAGGATGAAATTTGGCTTTTATTATATGTTATTTGGCTCTAAAACTCTCTTTTACAGGTTACATCGAAGAAGGATCAAGAGCAATATTGGTCTGCATACCGCCCTTATCGATTCATACCTCCAGGGAAGTTTGCTGAAGCCTTTCGTTCATATCAAACTGGTAGAAATTTGTCTGAGGAGCTTGAATTTCCTTTTGATAAACGTTACAATCATCCAGCAGCATTGTCCACTTCTCGCTTTGGTATGAAGCAAAGTGAACTCTTCAAGATCAGTTTTAATTGGCAGAAACTACTAATGAAACGGAATTCTTTTATATATGTTTTTAAATTTATTCAGGTAATTCTATTGACCTTATTAAACAGAGTTCTAAATTATTATTTTGGTATAGTGTTTAATTTTTAAATGATGAAATTAAGATGGTTTTAAGTACCTTTAATTTGAATTGGTTTGCAAGAACCTTTTCCCTGCTAAATTGATATATTCATCTCCCTATCCAGTCTTCTGTGCCCTAATACAAGTATTATGATTTGCTCTTCAGCTTCTTATTGTTGCCTTGATCACAATGAGCGTGTTCTTCCGGACCACAATGGATCATAACACAATATATGACGGAGGCTTATATGTTGGGGCACTATACTTTTCGATGGTCATTATTCTTTTCAATGGCTTTACAGAGGTTTCAATGTTGGTAGCGAAGCTTCCAGTGCTTTACAAGCATAGAGATTTGCGCTTCTACCCAAGCTGGGCTTATACGATTCCTGCTTGGATCCTTAGCATACCAACTTCACTCATGGAGTCTGGTCTCTGGGTAGCAGTTACATATTATGTCATTGGATATGATCCTGATATTACTAGGTAAAACATGAACATACAGTGAATTAGCACACGCTAAGGCTATTCACTTCAAGTGGACTTCATTACCTTGATTTTCTAATTTGCAGAATTTTTCAATTTAATTCTACTGCAGATTTTTTCGTCAGTTCTTGTTATTTTTCTTTCTCCACCAAATGTCTATAGCTTTATTCCGTGTCATTGGATCCTTGGGGCGCAATATGATAGTTGCTAACACATTTGGATCTTTCGCTATGTTGGTTGTTATGGCTCTTGGTGGATACATCATTTCGAGAGGTAAAACTCAAGTTTTTTTCAGTATCTATTTTTGACATTTTTGGTTTTTCCATGTCAAAAATTTTCATTTTTTGACTTTCCCGTTGACAGAATATATCCCGAAGTGGTGGATATGGGGTTTCTGGATTTCTCCTTTGATGTATGCTCAAAATGCAGCTTCAGTGAATGAATTCCTTGGGCATTCTTGGGATAAGGTTGTTATTATGTGCTCCATGTGCTTTGTATTTTGATGGTTAGTTAATCTGCCAGTCTATCATGGTCAATATATATGGACAGTTAAAGAATATAATTTGAGATTAGCTGAATGCCTCTATAGCTTGAATGGACCTTTAAGTGCTGCTTCATAATTTTGCTACAAAATCATTCCCTGTTATATGACACTTCATTGGTTGAAGGTTAAATTTTTTCAGAATAAGCTCCCATTCGGCTTGAGGTTTGTTCCTCATGCTTTGCAGAGCTTCTAAATCTGAACAAATGTCTTGCTTGGTTTTACATCTAATACTTCAAATACAATGCCCCCTTATGGGATTCTCACTTCTATTTTAATAATAATTGTTCTTTCTTCCTCTATTGCTTTTGTAGAGAGCTGGGAATGATGCTAACTTTTCATTAGGTGAGGCATTACTCAGAGCACGGAGTTTGTTTCCAGAGAGCTACTGGTACTGGATTGGTGTTGGTGCATTGCTTGGATATACAATTTTGCTCAATGCTTTATTTACCTTCTTCCTAGCTCACCTTAATCGTAAGCCTTTGTATTTATTGAAAATTTCTCCTAATTCCGAATCATGCCGAATGATTGCCCAAAATAATAATTATACTAAAGTCACGGTTTTGTTATTCTGCAGCTTTGGGGAGGCAACAAGCAATTGTATCCAAGGAAGAGCTTCAAGAGAGAGATAAAAGAAGGAAAGGTGAAAATGTTGTTATTGAATTGAGAGAATACTTACAGCATTCAGGCTCAGTAAATGGTTTGTGAACTACATTCAGTTCTGGCATTTCCTTTCTTTTAATAACTGGCACATGTCTAACGCAGCCAAATGTTTGAGCTTTCAATCATCTTGATTTCTTTGCAGGAAAATACTTCAAGCAGAGAGGTATGGTTCTTCCATTTCAGCCACTTTCCATGACTTTCAGCAATATCAATTACTTTGTGGATGTCCCTGTGGTTCGTACATTCTTTGCCTGTCTGCAACACATTTTGTGAAATATTTTGAAAATACAAATTCCTCATTTAACATCTTTTCAGGAGTTGAAGCAACAAGGAATCGTAGAAGACAGAATGCAGTTATTAGTTAATGTCACAGGAGCATTTAGGCCTGGTGTGCTAACAGCATTAGTTGGAGTTAGTGGTGCAGGAAAAACCACCCTCATGGATGTTTTAGCTGGTAGGAAAACTGGAGGGGTAATAGAGGGGAGTATATGTATATCTGGTTATCCCAAAAAGCAAGAAACCTTTGCAAGAATTTCCGGTTACTGTGAACAAAATGATATTCACTCTCCCTGTTTGACTGTTCTTGAATCTCTTCTTTTCTCTGCATGGCTCCGGTTATCATCAGAAGTTGACATGGAGACACAGCAGGTAACTGCAATACCCCTTGCTCTATAGTGTGGCTTGGGTAGATTGTGACTTCATGGAGTTTAATTTTCAGGCATTTGTTGAGGAAGTGATGGAACTTGTGGAGCTTACTCCTTTAAGTGGGGCATTGATTGGTCTACCTGGAGTAGATGGTCTATCAACAGAACAAAGAAAAAGATTAACAATTGCTGTTGAATTGGTTGCAAACCCATCTATAGTATTCATGGATGAGCCCACATCAGGGTTGGACGCTAGAGCTGCTGCCATTGTAATGAGGACTGTGAGAAATATTGTAAACACTGGGCGGACAATTGTTTGCACAATTCATCAGCCCAGCATTGACATCTTTGAATCCTTTGATGAGGTAATCATTTCTTTATTTATGTGAAATGTGCAGCAACTTCTGGAGATGTGTTTTCTTTCCTAAGATATTCATTGCAAGAAATCAGAATTTCTCATGACTAGTCAGCATTATTCTTCTCTCATAGTCCAATGGCCTACTTGGAGATAGCAAATATTTCATCCATTTTCAGTTAATGAGTGGAGAGTCTAGATGAACTTCAGTTAGGTTATTTCCTTTTAGAATGTTACGATAGTTTATTGATCCACTTGTATATTTTGTTATTGCAGCTTTTATTTATGAAGCGTGGAGGACAGTTAATTTACGCTGGCCCACTTGGCTGCAGGTCTAATGAGCTCATAAAGTATTTCGAGGTGAGATTTTGCATTTTAAATATGCCTTTGCTAATTTATCTGCGCTGGTTTCTGTTTAAGTATTGAACTTTGCCTAATCATCTAATTGGTATATCCTTCTGTTTTGCAGGCAGTTGAAAGGGTAACAAAAATCAGACCTGGTTATAATCCTGCTGCCTGGATGCTTGAAGTTACTTCCCCATCTGAAGAAATCCGTCTGGGTGTGGATTTTGCTGAAATTTACAGAAAATCTAATCTGTTTCAGTATGTTCAATTTCTGGAAATACTTTGCTGCTGGTTTCCTGTTGTGGAGGGACCACCATCATTATTTTTCTTCTCTCTCCTGTAATTAATTTTTCCATCTTCTGTTGTTTTAGGCGGAATAGAGATTTGGTTGAAAACCTGAGCAATCCAAGTAGTAATGCAAAAGAGTTGAACTTTCCAACCAAGTATTCTCAGTCATATTTTGAACAGTTTTTAGCATGTCTCTGGAAGCAAAATCTATCTTATTGGAGAAATCCACAATATACTGCAGTTCGCTTCTTCTACACTGTTGTAATCTCATTGATGCTTGGAACAATATGTTGGAAATTTGGATCAAAAAGGTTTTTTGCTTCAAACTTTGTCTAGACAATCTTCCATAATGTTTCTTTTATAAGTTGTCTCCTGCTGAGATGGTTTCATGCATGGGCACTTTTGGCATTTGTGCTGCGTAATTTGCTCCTATCACTTCTTAATTAAAAGAAAAAAAATATAATGGTTCCTATACCTAAGAAAGGTGATATAATTGATGAAGTAGACTTGTTTTATCGAGTCCATTCAGGATGCTGCATGGGAGTCCCAACAATAACGCAGGGCAAGTTTATGCAAAAAGAGATTTGTAGTCTATGGCCTAACAACTTATTGCGGATGATAGTTTATTTACGATACAAAGAACAGGAGCAAAATTTGTTCCCTTTTTTTCAATGGATGAATAATGTAGAATGCTTGTGTTTTGTTTCTTGCTTCTTTGGCCTTTACCTATTCTAGAATCTAATATCATTAGATTTTCTATTATTTTAGTTTACTTAATTATTTACTTTTGCAGGGAAAATGAGCAAGAACTATTCAATGCTATGGGATCCATGTACGCTGCAGTACTGTTCATTGGGATTACCAATGCATCTGCTGTCCAGCCTGTTGTTTCTGTTGAAAGATTTGTTTCATATCGAGAGAGAGTTGCAGGAATGTACTCTGCTCTACCGTTTGCATTTGCTCAGGTAATTTTCCTATACATTATTTCCATTTTTATTTCTGCAAAATTCATCAACTCTCTAAAGACTTTTTTTTTTACCTTTATCATAGGTCGTTATTGAGTTCCCCTATGTATTTGGACAGACAATTATTTACTGCGCAATTTTCTACTCCATGGCATCATTTGAATGGACTGCTTTGAAATTTATTTGGTACCTATTCTTCATGTATTTTACCATGTTGTACTTCACCTTTTATGGAATGATGACAACTGCCATCACACCAAATCATAATGTGGCTTCCATCATTGCGGCTCCATTTTACATGCTCTGGAACCTTTTCAGCGGCTTTATGATTCCTCACAAGGTAATTAAATGATTGCTCTTCTGCTTCTTTAGAATTAAGGACTGGCTGATTGAAATATAAAATGCAGGGTCATGACAGTCCCTGCAAATTTAAGGATGCCCCACGGCAAATCTCGTACACTTCAGGGGCGAATCTTTGCATTTGGCCCATTTTTTACTTGTAAACTTTCGAGAGGTGTCATATGACAGTGCAGCATGCACCAATGTCTAAAAAACTTTTCTTTCACTTCTCTGACATAAATGTGGCATTTAGATTAAATGGCTATAACTAAATCCTTGAGCTGGATCCTTTTTATATCAGCATCAAGTTTTCTGACATTCAAAACAATGTCTATACAAATTCTTGAACCTTTTTCCTTATAAAAAAAATTTATTTGTGAACAGAGAATACCTATATGGTGGAGATGGTATTACTGGGCAAACCCTATAGCTTGGACGCTGTATGGGCTCTTGACTTCACAGTATGGAGATGATGATAATCTGATGAAGTTATCGGACGGGGATCGCTTACCAGTAAAGCAAGTACTCAGGGAAGTGCTTGGGTATAAGCATGAATTCTTGAGTGTATCAGGTGTAATGGTGGTCTGCTTCTGTGTGCTTTTCGCAGTAATTTTTGCTTTTGCAATAAAAGCCTTCAATTTCCAAAGGAGATGAAAAGGTAAACTCTGCGCCTAATTGAATAAACCTTGTATGCCAGTTGCTCATAAAAATCAGAACATCATATTTGTAGATCGACATAAATTTTCTAGAGATCAATCATTTGTTTATCTTGATTAGCCAGAAATTCTTGTTAACCTAAAACAATAATATATACTGTCTCATACATGGACTATGTCTAAACTGTAAAGTGTATCACTGCAGGCTTTGTAAGAAATCGATTGGCATTTTTTTATTTTGGGTATAAATTCAGTTGACATATGATTGAAGAATGACTTGTGATACTAATTCACCATTAATTTATTGTGCAAATTTATCATTAATTTATATTTGATTTTTTTTATTTATAGTTCTTTTCTGAACATTTACTGGTTTCTTTCAATTAAAATTCTTTTCAGATCACTTATTAATAATTAAAACTTAACAAGCTTTACTGTTTCGAATTTTGACTTTTTAAATAGTAAAAATGTTAAATGCTATTTAAAAAAATTAAAGTCATATAATATTTAGTTTTACTATTTCATGAAAAATTAAAAATATTTAAATGATCATTTTAGAACGGGTCCTAGTGATATAAAATTAAATTTTTAAATATAGTGTGGTACATAATTTATAATTTTAAGCGAGTAGCTATCGATGCCATGAGAAGAACAAAAAAAATGCAACAAATAAGGTTTCTGATCCAAATTATTGTCTTTGCCACTTCCTTTACTTTTGTAATTACAACCTTTCAATGCAGATTAATCTTGTATTTTCACATATTTCAACTTACGTTCACTCGGTTTTGAGTGTCTGTATGGCTTAGCCGTTCACACGAGCTGATAAGAGTTATTAATAGTCGGTGACTAACAGCGGTTAACTGATTACTGTTCGTATTTAGTAAATTTAAGTAACAGCTGCTGTTAAATATAAAATAACCATTAAGCAAATAATTGTTTTTATATGATATATATATATATAGGGTAAAGGTTTTAGAAATTGATTTCAATCTCCGGAATCGGGAGTTTAATCTAAATATTTTTGGACAAACCACAAACTGGGCATAGACAACCTTTCCTGTATAATTGAAACTCTAATAGAATCATAATTAAATTAATATATTTATACCTTACTGTGAATTTAAAACTTTTTTAATTTACAGTTACACTTTGGTAATAGAATTTTGATTAAAATAGGGAATAATATATTTAATAAAAAAAGATTTTCCTATATATTTTAACAATAGTATTTGGATTTAAACAGAAAATTAATCTAACCAATTAAGCAAATAAAAAAAAAACTTAATAATTATTTTTTAGCCAATCAAATTAGAAGGTTAATTGCGATTAAACTACCAGTATGAGATTTTTACCTAACAAAGAGACACAATTAATTTAATTGGAAATGAGTTTTTATAAAATTGTATCTTATTATAATTTTTTTTTTTTGAGGGCTGTATCTTATTGAATACGGCCATATGATTTTTACGTTATAAAAAGATAGGGTTTACTATGAGATTTTTTACCTAATAAAGAGATACAATTAATTTAATTGGTAAGCAGTTTTATAAAATTTTGTTTCATCATAATTGCTAAGTTGTCTTCCAATTATAGGTAAAAGCATATTAAAATAAGGGTATTTGATTTTTTACCTTATAAAAGAATATGCATACTGTTAGATTTTTACCTAAAAAAGGATATGATTAATTTAATTGGTAATTATAGCTGTCTTAACTATTGGCGTCAAAACAGATTAGGGCGTTGAGTTTCAATGAATCAGTCTACCACTCGATATGATTAGATTTAGTACGAATACAATTCATTTAAATAATATATTAAATATTTAAATATAAATATAATATAAAAAGTAAATAAATCATATCAGTATGACACGCATAACCCGTTTATTTAAATGAATTATATATGAATAAAATAAATTCAACTAATTTAATTAAATGGGTCGATAAAAAATTTCAATAAACATAACTCGCATGGTATATATATTATGGGTCGATAACAAATTCTCCATTTGTAGAACATTTTGACACCCTTGTCTTAAAAAACGTAAAACCACTGCTGCATCTTCTGACCTACGTCCTTTTATAACAGAAAACAAAATTATAACTGTAATTTACTTTTGACAGAAAAAAACAGAAAAAAGAAAAAGTCGATAGACGAAACAAAAAAGGAAAAAAATACAAAAGAAAACCTAAGATGCGTTTCCTTCGTACAATTGTTGCATATATGTACCTGATCTGAACCTAGCTGGCTAAACAGTCAAGACAAGAGTCAAGAAAGTTTTTGATTCCAATTCATTGAGAGACTACAGTCAACACTTCTCTCTCCCACTCCCAACTTCACCCTCCTTGCACCAAATAGCATTTTCGTGTTGGTGTATGGATGAACATGAACCCTTGTACTGTTAATTTATTTAGAGTCTAAACATGAATAACGTTCGCCATTTTAATTCTCGTAAAGATGAAAATATAAATTTAATTTTCATAAAATATACATCATTAAAAGTAAAAAATCTTTATAATCGACGTTCCAAAAATAACTATTATTCTATCAAAATAAGATATTTATTTAATCTAACTTATTTTTTTCCGCATGTAATTTCATGCTCAAATTATTTAAATAAAATCTTTCAAAAATGGCAAGTCGAGATATATTACTAATTTCAACCTCATACGTAACTTAAAAAACCCAAATGAATACAAGATTTACAAGATTGACCCATCACCACTAACAAATCTGTATATATATACGTGTATCTCCCTCATTCTCAATTTGAATGCCTTGATGCTTCAATTATAAATTTATTATCAAGAATCTATCCCATGCAACTCAACCAAATAACCCCTCTAGACTTCAAAAATGTTGCCAAACTACCCGACTCTCACAGATGGACTGTCTCTTCAGGAAACCCATCTCACGACCCATTGACCCAAGAATCTATTCCGATAATAGATCTCAACGACCCACATGCACCCTCATTTATAAAAGAAGCAAACGAAAAATGGGGTATGTTTCAGCTCACAAACCATGGTGTTCCCATTACTTTAATGCAAGAAATTCAAACCCAAACCCAAAGACTATTTGCATTACCTGCTGACCAGAAGCTCCTGGCCGCCCGATCGCCGGATGGTTTGACTGGATATGGCTTGGCTCGCATCTCCCCTTTCTTCAACAAACAAATGTGGTATGAAGGGTTCACTATTATCGGGTCTCCGGCGCAGCATGCAAGCCAATATTGGCCAAATGACTACACCACCTTCTGGTACGTATATCGATCATAAATTATTTATAATGTTTATGTGAAATTTATTTTGATATTTTTATTATACTAACTAGAAATAATTTGATCATAAAAATTTCAAAATAATTTTATAAATAATATTTTTTATTGATATCTAAAATTTATTTTTTTTCTTAAAAAAAATAATTTCAATCTCAACATTTATGTCATAAAATTCATATAATTTTGCTCGTCTAATAATTTTACCGAACGAAAGAGTATTACGTGCAATTGTGTACCGGTCACGGTCGGAATATTGTCTAATTTCATTCTTCTTCTTCTGCAAACTGCCACGTAATCTTAGGGAAGTCGGTGTCAGTATAGATTTAAAGGGGTATTTTTGTAATCGACATATCGTTATAATCTATGATGAGAAATAAATGGCTTTTTCCGCGTATGACGTGGAAGAATCTGAGTCGCTCGAAAATAAGCTGAGGTGGAATAATCTGAGTCGTGTAAGAATTTTGTTGTGAATTTGCATATCGCATGTACCATGCACTGTCGTTCACGTAGCTTCACCCGGTCCAACCGCCAGAGATCCGACCGGCCCAATCAGATACAACGGTAGTATTTTAAGGCTTATAGGATAATTATTTTTAAGGGCTTAAACATTTTATAAGCAGCACCATAATCATAATCTTAGCTTTTATTATAGGCTATTCGTTGAAACAAAAAACTTTTATTATTTATATATATATTTGGTAGTAAGATTTACGACATTTAGTAATTTTGGTAATAAATGGAAATTATTACGAATTTAGACCTAAATTCTATACTGTAATCCATTTATGTTTTATATAATCTCTTTTTTTTATAATAAATAAGCGAAATTATCGGCATATCATAGGGGGATAGTATTCAAAGATTTTCTTAATTAAAATTTTGAGTTCATGCAAATAAATTAATGTTTAATAAAGAGAAATGTTTAGGAAGAAATTGTAAAGTCATGGTTCAATACACTGAATTGCATTTTTTTTTTCCATTAAAGAAAATGACATTCTTTATGTTGAATTTATAAGTTAGCTATAACTGTTTATTATTTTTTTGATTTATTTGTTTATTTGCATATCAATAATATTTTTATAATGGTTAATATTATATTAAACAATGTATTATTATAAAAATAAAAATATTAAAACTATAATTTGATAAGATTTTAAAATTTAGAAAGACATAATTTGTATATAATTGACATAAATTTATTATTATTATTTTCATAACTAAGTCATTATTCCAATTCATGAAAATAGATCTGAAATTTCTTTCTTATTTAATCATCCAAATTCGAATTAGTATTATAAAAATATTATAACAGTTCATAAGCTATGTGTTTGAAAATTGATTTCATGGTGCTTAAGTCTTTGGTTCAGATAAAAAAAATTTAAAAATTGTTTAAGTGTAATCGGCGAATTCAATTTGTTGCATTTAGTTTTTTGAATTTATGAAGATATATAATAATAATAATGATAGGTTTTTTGAATTTTTTTTTAATTTTATAGGTAAGTTTTATAATTCAAAGTTGCATATTTAGAAAGAACAAAAAGCACACTTTATTGTCAAATTAACGGTTACTGATAATAAGACAGGCGACAAATTACGTGCAACTGAAAAAAAAAAGAGCTGAGTGCAAGGTTACTAATATACCCATCATATAAAAACGAAACAAAACGATAATTGTTACGGACATTTTTGGTAAATTTGAAATTCCCTAATTTCAATTTACTAGAACGCCAAAATGCTCAATATGAAAAGACATTTTATATTTTTTGGGAGTATGTTTTATAATATTCGTTTTTTACAGCAGTTGTTAGTTTTTTTTTTTTTACTGCCAGCTGTTTATACAGTAATTTTCCATAAAATTAATTTTTTAATTTAAAATGATAAAAAATAAAATTATCCATTTAATTAACTTAATTTCAGGAAAAAAAGATGATAGGATTGTAAATAAAATTTAATTAATGTGAAATGCTAAATATTAAAATGTTAAACATTTAATAAAAAATTCTCTGAATTTCTAAAAGCTATTCTAAATACTACAAACAACATAATTATAGCAATAAAATTTAAATTTAATTAAAATATTAAAAATTAATTCAAAAGTTATTGTCGTATAAGATTTCAGAGTGTGTGTATATAATGTTTATGAATCTTTCTTTTTAACCTTTAACTATTTATATAAAAGTAGCCATATATTTGTGCTACACATAATTTTAATAAATATTAAATTTCAATTTTTATTAAAATTATTTTTTAATATTTATACAATTTATTAATTTTATAATTATAATATTCAATTTTGATTTAATAAATATAGTTAAATATAACGTATTAAATTGTTTTTTATTTAAATGATAAGAACAATTGTAATAATGAATGACAATTAACGTTGTTCAAAACTCTCAGATAGGTCAAATAAATTAATATTATTATATCTTATATTAAATTAAATGTATTCCTGTGTTCATGTAGTGATGTAGTGGAAGAATACCAAAGGGAAATGAAAGGGCTAAGCGAGAGAGTAATTGGGCTTATGTTTAAGTCATTGGGCTTGGCCCAAGAAGACCTGAAGTGGTTCACAACCAAATCTGGAACCCAACACCAACCTCAATCTGTGCTTCAGTTGAACTCATATCCAATATGTCCCGAAGCGGGCCAGGCCATGGGCTTGGCTCCTCATACAGATTCAACTTTGCTGACTCTACTGCATCAAAACAATGCCAGTGGCCTCCAAGTATTCAGAGAAGGCAGTGGGTGGGTGCCAGTGCACCCAATCGATGGTGCACTTGTGGTGAATATTGGTGATCTGATGCAAATATTATCCAATGGCAGGTTCAAAAGTGCACTGCATCGAGCGGTTGTGAATGAGACCTATCACCGGACATCTGTTGTCTATTTCTATGGCCCACCAATGGATGCAGAAGTATCACCGTTGATGCAGCTGATCGACTTTGATCATCCAATCCTATATAGGGCTGTGTCATGGAAAGAGTATCTTGATGCCAAGGCAATTCATTTCGACAAGGCATTGGATTTTATAAAACAAGATGCTTTGGTTGTTCCTAAAAATGGGTATTGACATTTTTATAGCAGTTGAGAAATAATTTAGGAAATCCCGAATCAGTGAGCCCTTGTGGGGTATAGTTCTTAGCTGATCCTTCGAGATCTCACATCGCTTGTGGAAGTGTTATGGATGTGAAATGAGTTAGTATATGCATGTTGCTTTGAACTTTATGTTTGTGCATAAAAAATATTCAAAACAACAAAATATTATTAAGGTTTAATAATAAGTATTTAAACAAAAGCTGAGTTTCTTTTCAGCTTTCTTTAATGTCAGTTTAGGGAAAAAATGACAGACAAAAGAGCCATTCAAATCACAAGATGATGCAAATTTGAGATAAATAATATATATTTTATAATTGCATTCATTTACCATGTAATATATGTATGTAGCATTTTACAGTGACAACTTTCACTTTCGATCGTAAATTCTACATATCAATGTCAAACTTAGACTTGTCTTTTGTCTTTCCAGAGATCTTCAGTTAAATTAAAATCTTGAGGTTACTACAGACACTGGGTTAGTGTGGAGTGTAAAATGGACAAAATCTAATAGCTCCTTTGACTAAAAAGGCTGTAACAATTAGCCAATATAAACAAACAGTTGTAAAGGCATCTGTCAGAATACCTGGGAATGCAAGGTAGATCCATGAGATCACTTCCAGAATTTGACCATCTTGTCATGACTAGCAGAAGCTACCAAACCAGTAACATTTGACACAGCCAAAGCAGATACCAGTTTGTCGTGTGCAGGTAGAGTCATTGTCTTGTTTTCAGCCAAGTTCCATAGCTCCAGAGTCTGGAAGACCATTTGAAGAGAAAGCAAAAAGAGTATATTGGTCAATTGAGCATGATAAATCTCAGTTGGTACTCTCTAGTGAGCAACAGCCCTTACACAAAACAATAAACCGGCATCCTTCACTTGTCACATGCATGCAACAATGGACCACCTTTGCCCGACGAAATTATAATTCGACACTTAAAAGTGCTATTTGATATAAATAACTTCCACAAAACTTCTCATTTCATTTTGGCATTTCATGTTTAGTATAAGTGAAAATGTTCATTTCACTTCTAAGAATCAATTTTTATGGAATCCAACAAAACTAAACTGAATTATACCTTTTTTCAATTTCAATTTCACTTGTAACAAATAAAAGTGTCGGATTGCATGAAGTCAAGGTATGAGCCAAAGTGTCTACAAGTCGCATTAGATTATAAATTTGCACATTGAAACAAACCAGTAATAACTTGCCTCATAACAACCGATGATCAGTAGAGAAGAATAAGTGGGATGGAAAACACAGGTGTGAAATTTGTTGCCAGAACAGCTCAACTCATGAATGTATTCTCCTTTGCTGCCGGAGCCAACTGTCCACACTCTAACCAGGTCATCGCTCACAGATGCCACATACTCACCAGAAGGATCCCAACACACAGAATGGATATGGTTTTTATGTCCCTACAAAAACAAATTCCACATATATAATGCAAAAGCAAAGTGGTGTGAATACTTGATAATGGTAACTCGCTGGGAACAGAACCACCTTTGAGTGCTTGAAAATACTACAACAATATTACTAAAACCCTTTTTGAGGTTTAATATGTTTAATACTCAAGTCCCATTGTTTAAAAGATAATACACTATTTTAGTCCTAGTGCTACCATCAACATAATACACAAGAATATGTGGGTTCAAAGTACTTCAGTAACTACACCACAATTACTACCAGTCAGGAACTAAACTGCACTCAATTTTAGAGTTCAAAGATGAGTGAAATCAAATATTAAGTTACAATTTCAAGTCATTGTATCTCAAGAATAAATGAGTTATTAGATCCAAAAGGACATCGAGATTCAATCTCAATAATGTGGGTGGCAACTAAATTGAGGTAGATTTAAAATTCATGAACCTTAAATTTTTGGATCTAACCAACTAAGAAAACCTACATACTATCAAATTCAAATATCCCAATTTCAAATGCTTCCATCCAAATTCCAAAGGCAACTTAAGATATTTTCAAATAATATTAATCGGTCATTTGAGCATGAACATGTGTTGTTATATAGATTAATCATAACAATCCATCAAACAAGATTTTAAACCGGTAACTTGTATATAAAATACCAATTGAGGACAAACCTGCAATTTCAGTCTGCACACTTGGGTCTCAACATCTAGTATGGATATGATATTCTCTGCAGCAGCTGCAAGGATCCTTCCAACATGTGGCTGAAACCTTGTCTGAGTAGCACCACCCTAAAAATAGGTATAGAGTGAGCGATAATGTAACAAAATATGAAAATAATGGTCAAAATATTAGTTTTCAGCCAGATTCCTCCTGAAGGCAAAACAGCCACGTTTATACCTTGAAGACTCCAACACAACTCCCGTTTTTTATACTCCAATAGCGAATCTCACTGTTATTATCACATGAACAGATAAGGTCCTCTTTGCTCGGGTGGAAATCCACTGACATGACAGTTGTAGAATGTCCTGTAAATGTGCGAAGTGAGTAGCCTGGCTGCAAATTGGAACAATCCGTTGAACCAAGTAATTAGATGATTAGGTTGTGTATCACCATAATAAGATCACTACATGATGGGATTCACCACACGTCTTTCTTATCAGTTTACTTCAAACATTATTTTCAGCAGGTCCATTCACGTTACAACTCAACTAGGGTCACTCTTAATTATTGGGAATTAGATACTACTATTCATTAAATCTTACACACAATTCCTAGGTTCAATCCTTGGGGGCGTCCAAGCAGTTAATTAACCTCTGCTTCGACTTAAGCCCGCGAATGCTCATGGATTATAATCCTCATGTGTATTGGAGATTTGCCCAGTCCATGCGGAGGGGGCATTTGCATGCATCCAAGGTGGAGAGCAAGAACTACGCTTGTCCGTTAGTCAGTCCTAAGGGCCAAACAACACCCCAATATTAAAAAAAAAAAAAAAGTACACACAATTGGTGACTAATTCTCCTTGTAAGGCAGAATTCAATAATTGCAGTTGAAAAACAAATTATAGATGCCTCAAAGTAACAAGGTCACAGATAATTCAACAATGTGAAGCAACCTCATTTCTGCAAACGTTTTCATATCTATGTAATGTTACAATCATCCAAAAGTTGGTGTATAATAGATCTAATGATATGGATTCAGATTTCTATCCATTACGAAACAAATGTATATGGCAAAATTTTATGAGAGATCATGTTTACTAACATTATCAGCTTCCCAAACCCTGACGGTTTTGTCAGCTGAAGATGTAGCAAGCCTCGAGATGCTTGGGCTGAAACGAACATCAGTGATCCATTGAGAATGTTCTTCAAGGGTAGACTTTGCTGTAAAAGACTCTGTACACCAAAGCGTAGCCTGCCGAACATAATCATCAATCAAATGGAAAAATTTGTCCTTCTAAAACAATTACTTTAACTTTATATACTTATGTGTATGTATATAAATATAAAGAATGAAATAAGAAGAAAAGGAAGAGTTTCAAATGAAGCAGCATTGAGGTTCCCCTCCATCATTATGAGGTACAGCAAGCTTAGCTATTTAGGTCACTTGCATCATCCCAAGAGACTAGGGATTGAATCTCATTTTCTACATCCATAACAAGAGGAGTTAAGGGAGGGGAAGGGTTGGACTCTCCCAACCATGCAATTGAATTTAAACCCTTCATAATTTGTTTCTAATCTGTTACCAGAATTTAACAAAAAAGTGGAAACTTAAGTATAGCGAGAATTCACCTTTTTGTCATGCCCTCCAGTTGCAAGCAATTTCCCATCCGATGAGAAGTGACAACATTCAACTTTACTTGTACTTGCTGGAATATGCCTTATCTCCGAAAAAGCTAAGCCTATATTAGAATAATACTGTTAATTCCTATACATCAATTTTCCATTATTATAGAATCAGAATCATTCATCTCCTTCCCATTCCATTCCTCATATGTGTGGATGTGACTAAGGTTCATGCCAACATAGAAGGATTGGTATTAAATTGTACCTTTGCTGACATCTGCAGACTGACCAACTCTATCTCTAAGATCTGCAGTATCATGAGAAAAGAATGAGTCTACATTGTCTTCCAGTGTTCTATCATCCACAAAACGGTCCATATCAGCCTGCAACAAATTTACTTGATTATTGCACATTCAATGGAGTGGTACTAAATGCAATTCCTCCCAAGCATAGTCAATAAATCTTAGAAGGATGCAATAATCAAATATCAGGAAATGTATTGCTTGCCATTTCTGCAACAAATAGATTGTGAATGGAATAGAAACCTATATAAAACTTCTCAGGTAAGCACAATACACCACTTTGGACCGAAGAATTAATATAATCTCTGATGGATGCAAATAACAAGTAAGCTTGTTTTTAACTATGAACAATTAGGACACAGTTTAACAAGCTTGTTTTCACATCCTTTCAGCATTTTACAATCCCCCAAATCGCAAAAAGACGTTAAGTCATATCCGAAGTCTGAATCACAATGAAAGCCAATCATGGGATGCATAAACACTCCAAGCACACCTTTCAATTAAGAAAATCTCCCCAATATGGCAATTAACCATAATTCGCATTAGGCAGGTCTGCCCTCAACCCCATACTTGCTTATTCTCACCATTTTCATATACTAATACCCCATATTAATTATTTTCACTCATATTTCATAAATCTCTTCATCATGGGGATAAAAACTTGAAACAGTACATTTCTCAGACTCAAAACGTGGCAAGCATTTACATAAATAGGTATGATGCTTGCGAACTAGCATAAACTGAGGAATCAAAGTGAAAATGAGATAACTAAAGCAGGAGTATTTGGGAGAAATTGGTGTGCATTGACAACACTGAAGTGGAAACATTAAAGTGGTTCCAAGTGAAGCAATCCAAATGGCGTAAAATTAATGGAAATCACATTAAGATGGAAAAAAGGCCATAAGTGAGATCATTCCAAATGAAATTAGCAAGAAGAAAATCACCAACCAGTTCATTCGAAGCTGACGCAAGGGAGCCCAATCCGTCAGAACCAAACATAAGCAAAGACTTAGAACCACCACCATTGTGTGGCAAATTGGGCACTGAAACAGCATCGCCAGGTGTGTGAGTGGAAGGTGTTGATGGAGAACTTGGGGATGGTCCAGTGGTGTTAGCAGTGCCTGAGCTATTGGCAGGGCCTGAGGAGGACCCAGGCTGCTTTCTCTTTCGCCCAATTTGACCTTTTGAAGCCTTAAAGAAACAAGATTTCAGTCAGAAGCCCCATAGACCATATAAATTGAAAATACAGACAATTTAAAAGGTAACATTCAGGTTCTGCAGGGACAAGAGCAACAGGCAGCAGGAATTGGCCCCAGCCCTCCAAGCCCAAAAAATTTTCCCTTTTAACATAACATACAGTGCTATGTTATTTCAAACTCACTTAACCCCATCCTCCACCCTGGCTCCTCCCAAATAAAAATAACAATAGTAACAGCCCAAAAGAATAGAAAAGTCAAATTTTACTACATATTTTAGTTTGGAGATAAAAGCAAGATATATTAAATGAAGAAAACATGGACAACTTCATTTCCTCAATATTTAATAAAATGGAATTTACTGACAAATAATTTTAATAACTCATTAGTTGTTAAATATATCAGGAGCTGCAGAAAACAGATATGTGTGCGTGCACACATTCAAACATAGATTGCAAAACTAACTTTAAAGCAGAAAAGGAGACATATAGAACAGAAAAGAGAATGTAGGAAAGCAGCATAAAAATTAGCTTTCACAATCCCAGGTAATGCAGATATCAAGACAGAAAATTTGCATCAGATAACATCATATTTTATGAACTTCGAAGAACTGCACAATATATTCAGCCAAATGCATAAATTCGCCCCAATACTTTATGCAAAAAGCCTTGTGGCAACCTTAACTTTTACTTTGATCTATTACACACTTCAACTTATAAAATTGCACCTATAAAACACTTCAACTTGCAAATTTATTCTATTGAACGCTTCAACGTAAAATCAGATTGATTAAATACTTATTGAATAATTGAAAAATGCAAAAATTATTGTTTCATAAGTTAAAACAATCCATCAAATCAACATTTTGCACATAAAACCCCAAGAATGCCAAAATTTTTTTGTTGTTAGAGTGGAGATGCGTGCAATACTACCAAAATTCATTACTTCAAGGACATAATAGGTCATCTACAAAGTTCAGGGTGCCACAAGTTTTTTCTTTAAAGTACATGGGTAAATTTATATATTTGGTTTAATATATACAAGAATAAAATGTTATGACAGACAAGCTAAAAACATTAAGTGGGCATGAGTATTGTGTGTGACAAACAATTTGAGAACGCTAAATCTCTTAGTATTTTCCAGTAAATATAATATGGAAAACTAAAAGCTACTTGATAGCTAACCTGGTCATTTCCTTGAAAAGTGTTTGACATGCTAACATCTCCTGTCATGCTGCTAGATCCAATTATTTTGTCTTGCTGTTGAAGGTGTTGACTTGAATTTTGGGACTGTTGACTCACTAGTGGATGTTGTGAATACTGTTGCTGCAGTTGGTTGTTCTGCAGTTGTTGTTGCTGCTGCAACTGAAACATGCAACCATACTTAAACCAATTCTTCCAAGAAGCCAAGAGACCAGATATTCATATGGAAAATGCAGATAATTATAAAATTTAGGGTAGAGTATGATTTAATCCATAAGGTTCACCAAAACTAATTACTTTGTCCTTCTATTATAATAAATACATTAAAACGTCCCTAAGGTTTAAAACTGTTAAATTGAATAGTCCTTGAAAGTAGAATTCTCATCGTTAAGTATAAACATTAATCAAAAGATAAAATGCCCTCCGTTAACCCATCTTCCGGTTCAAAAATGCCCTTCCTTGACCCATCTTCTTTCTAGAGGTAACATATCAAAGTCGAAAATTTTTTTTTCAATTTTTATGCTTCATTTTTCCAAATTCTGCGATAAACTAAGTAGAAAAGGCAGTGTTTATAAATGGGAATTACTAACTTTGTTTGGATTTTGAATTTTCATAAATTTTCTTGAATGCAAGAAATACAAAGAGCATCAGGACTTGAAGATGGCTTCTGCTTTCTGAAGAAACTAGTAATAAAATTATTCTGATAATAATAAAGCGATGACTTCCAGATAAAAAGAATGAAATGACTAAAAATAATATATCTGGACAAGAAAATGAAGCAATAGACTAAAAATCAAAGCACAAATAAAAAATACGCAAAGGAATTCAACATATCCATCGAGATAGACACACCAACAAAACATGCTGAGAAATATCATCTGCATGTTTACATTGCTGAAATTAGAAAAGAAGAGAAAATTGCATGTTTGATATCAAGCACCTGAAATTACCATACAAAAACAGAGCACACTAAGATTTCTTGTTTGTAACAGAAGCAGAGTTTGTGGGTAAATCTCTTCATCACCTTTTTTTTTTTCAGGCTAGAAAAGAAAATCAAAACCAAGATATGCACTACTCAAATATAAGAAAATCATCAAACCCATATTCAAATCAATTTAATAACTAAACCATTAGAGACAGAGAAGAACAGAGATGAGGAGAATAAAATTGGAATAGAAAACAAAAAGGATAAGAAAGAAGAGACAGATAGCAAATTTGAAGAGAAGAATAAAAAGAAAAGTCAAAAGTATTAGTGAGAGGAGTATATTACCGATGTCCATCCATTTTTGCTGATGGTTTATGTGAGATATTAGGGATTTGGCAACGGTTCCAAAATGGGGTTAGGATAGAAATGAGAAGGAGAACTGTGTGCATATAGAGAGGGGAGGATACTTCTGTCTTTCCATTAATATTTAATGGTGAAAGTCCCTTTTTTTGGATGGAAGAACTATTCATATTCACTGTTTCAAACTTCAGGGACATTTTAATGTATTTATTAAAATAAAAGGACTAAGTAGTTATTTTTGGCAAAAGCGGGCTAATAATACTTTACCCTAAAATTTAACAGCATTAAGCACATGGTAAAAAGAGAATACCTTAATCAGTAGATCTGTGTCTCCACGGGACAACATAGAACTATTGACTTGCATTGGCGATCCAAAGTTACTGAGTACATCACTGGGATTCAAGGGGCCCTCCTTCCCAAGACCAATATTCTGGTTATTGAGAAGCATTCTAAGTTTTCTATGCTCTAAATCATTGGCAGATTGCGATGCCAAATTTTGGTGTGCGTGAAGGAGCAACTGTTGTTGTAACTGAAATTTATTGAGTGGCTGAGGGGATTGCATCAACCTTTGATGCTGAAGAAGCCCAAGCTGATCCACTCCCTAAGAAAGTGCCCATGATTGATTGGTTCATTAAGGTGTACTTTAATGCATTAAACTAGCATATGATTTCCTAGTTCTTTATACATATGTTCACAAAAAACCTCCTCTAGAAATTTTGATATATTAAGCGATCAATATGGAGGATCATATCAAGCATGGGTTTGAAAACTTACAGTTAGAGGCCATCCTTTCAAAGTCAAGTTGCTTCCCCCTTGATTTGGTCCTGAGTACACATGAGAATAGATGTTAGTTCCAACCGGCCACTGAAGTAGAGATGGGGGGGGGGGGGGGGGGGGGGGGGGGGGGGGGGGGGGGGGGGGGGGGGGGGGGGGGGGGGGGGGGGGGGGGGGGGGGGGG
>CANUEX010157429.1:0-33029 GCA_948099535.1 Jatropha multifida | reverse complement strand
AATAAATTACAAAACCCAAAAATTACAACTTACCTCCTTTAATGGCAACTCCAAAACCAAGGCTTAAGAACTCCAAATTCAACCTTCTACTACTTATTTCTCAAGGTTTAATCAAAATCCTATAATTTAATTAGGTGTTTTAGTGGTATTTGGAGGTAGAAAGATGAAAGAAAAAAGGAGAAAGAAGGAAGAAGAAGATGGCGTGGAGGAAGAAGATGGGAGGAAAGAGAAAGTGTAGATGATTTAATTGGCAAAGTTAAACTTTGCTTCTCATTTATGCTAAATCAATAGTTATGACCAAGTCTTAGGTAATCTCATCCAATGATTCTAAATATTTCTCAAATAATTCACTTCTAAATATTACTTAACTTCACTAATTAATTAAATTAATTTCATAAAAATAATTTCTCATTAATTTCCTTGATATACCACACTAAAAATTAATTTTCATAAGTTATCGCAATTCACCAGAAAATAATATTTATAAGTTGCCGCAACTCTCTGAAAATATTCATGAAATATTCTCTATCCACCTAAATCATATAAACATGCTCCAAAAATATTTAATAAGACAAAGATACATTAGTAATTTTTTCAGACCGAAATAATACCAAATCCCGGATCGGTATTACTACTTACAGACCGGTAAATCACTATTGACAGTACCAAAAAATTAATCCATTACATGCCAAGTCAATTTTAAATCCTTTTCATTTTTCTACCAAGTTGTGTTGGGGCTCACAGAACCAAAAAATAAAATAAGATAGCATGCCATAATTCACTTCACAATTTCATGAAAAAATTTTGAATGCCAAATGTACAAATGTACAACAATGTCAAACAGAACAACTGAGTTCACAGCTAAAAACACTAACAACCTCCAGGAGAGTCGATTTGCAACAAATATGCTAGTGGAAATTTAGCACAGCCATGTGAACAGTCATGTGCAAATCTATTTTAACGAGTTGCCTTAGGTTCTGACAACGATTTGGTTGTAGTGTATAATGATTGCACATAAAAGGAGAGTAAAAACGGAAGAAAACCCGCCCACGTAGACTGCAAAATGTTTTCAGTGGCTATAATTTGTTCTTTCTTCAGTAATTCACAAAGATTTGAAATATCTCTCTGATCAATGAGGAAAACTTCTGCATTACTAAGTAGCTGCTTGTCTATAGTATGTGATTCTGAACTTTCTGATGCAGGAGGCAGTTGATTTTCTTTAGATGGACTTTCGGAGTTTTCTCCATCTTTGGGCTGATCATCTGGATCTTCTTTCTCATTCTCTTTTTCACTGTGACTCCCACCAGTACCATCTTTATGGATGCCCCGGACTAAATCTGGTTGAGCTTCAACCCCAACTCGTCGCAAGTGTAGCTATAAGCAGATATACAATTAGTAATACAGCATATGTTGGCAAGCAGAGTGTATTTAAGCAAGCATAGATATTCTATCAACCTGAAGATGCAAGTTGATTTCATCTGGACGAGAAAGAAATGGGAAATCGCCTCCTGTTTTCAAGTAAGCCCGCCTTGCTTCAGGATATCTTTCACCCAATTGGTCTTTGAGTTGTTGAGGAATTGCACAATAATCATTTGTCTTCGATGAGGAAGCAATAAACATGCAAAGGTTCAATAGGGTTATTAGCAAGCATTTAACTTTAGTAATCAAATTAAAAAGGCACATAATTGAGCAAAGCTTTAGTTGTAACTGTCTTTTGTACAGGGAATGAGTTACGGTTCAGTTTCCTTAAAATGGAAAATACCTTAATTTTCCCCAATCACCTTGTTATCTAGATTCTAATAATGCATGAGTAGCGGAATGATTTCTCAAAAAACATATAAAAAGCAAGCTTCAGCTTACATCCATTATAGTGATGTATGAATCTGAAAGTAGAAGAGATCCAACTGAAGCAGCATCAACATTCAAGGTCAACCTAGAAGCCAAGTCTTCTCTTGAAAGCGTTTCAACCTGAATTAATAAGCACAAGTCACAAAGTTAAAGGACCAAGGCTCCAATATTTGATAATCACCATGCTAACCATCAGTCCATCAGTGATCACCCAACCTGACAATTGTCAAAGTTACAGTTAACAATAAAAGTAATACTCAACTTTTCTCCATATTGTAGTGATTCTGAATTTGAAATTTCTCCTCTCAATTAGATCTTCTAATTCATTTTCTTTTCTACTGAAAAATACGTATTCAACTTGTTTTATGAATGGGTACTTATCTGAACATGATTAACTAATGAAAAAGAGAATATTGATGTGTGGACAAAAATCAGTCATGAGCATATACAAAATCTTTGGACTTCTCTACTTTTAACTTTACTCTTCAGAATTGTCTTGGACAAGTTACTAGACTGGTTTCTTCAATGCATTATATTATTTGGATGTGTTGATTATAAGTCCTAAAAAGTGTCTTGCATTCTTCACTAGTTCAAAGTACAAGGATAAAGAATACCAATAAGCATGTAACACTCTTGTTTGACAATATCTGTCTATGAAGGAGAATGCCAAAGTGGTGAATTGTAATTGTTATCATTCTTACCAATCATTCACCAACAAAATCATATTATGTGATATATGTGTGCCTATACCATGAAAAATTCTGAATATTGTGCACTTGGCATCTCTTTTTATTCTCACAAGTTTTACTGATTCCTATATAAGTTTGATCATCTCCATCTTTTCCCCCTTTGTTTTAATAACAAGCAATAAAATTTGCTAGAGACTAGAAAACAGAAAATAACTTTTTCTGAAAAGAACCTTTTCCATAGACATTATTTTCTGTAAAACAAACAAAGCTTAAGCATACGTAAGAAAGAATCCACCTTATACAGAAGAAAGGAATTCATTCTTCATACTAACAGGTCATAGAAATCTTAATAATACTAAAAACCCAAAAACAAATTGAAAGTCTAGAAATTCAAAGAATAGTAACACTATTCAGCAAGGAATCAACATTCAAAATGAAGAACATGCATGCTGTTCTACACTTGAACATGCTTTTATATCCTTAATATTTTGAAAAAAAAACTTTTGTTCTAAAATAAGTGAATTGAAATGCTCCACTGGAACTTTTATGCTAACCCAAACTTCAATTTCAAAACTTTATAGAACAGTATTCTTGTGGGTTTTCTTAAATCATTAACTGAATCCACCCACTAAAAGGATGGTGACATTTTTTAACATTTTTTAGCACATAACATGAGCAACTCCAATACCCAGAACGTGAAGAATCTATTACTACAGTTCCAAACCACTGAAGTCTGAACAGTGGTTGTTGATGATATAGCAAAATGAAAAGAACATCATGGCCCCCAACAATTTTAGATGCAAGCCTTACGAGATGGAATTTGATTGTAGGATAAGAAGATCAGAGAATATCAAAAGCATCAAAAGGAGACTGCTTAATGACACCATAGAGATAATGTTAACGAACAACTGACATGGGCTTTTCAGCAAGGTCCAAAGAATTAGGTTTAAGACACTACCTGAGAAACAACAAAATCCACAGAATCTGCAATGAATGGTTCATGAGGACCATCACGAATTCCAGTTAAGACATACCGCTTAAGCAAAAATGAAGGAGTCCAGCTAACACTGCATGAATAATATACAAATCAATTTGTTAGAGAAGATCATAAATTTATGTCCAGCAAAACCAGGAAATGTTTAGGTATGCAATCTTTAGGTAGAGGAAATGTTTCATTCACATAATATCATTGCCTCTTAATATCTCATAAAAAGTTCCCCTGGTTATTATCCATCGCCAATTATTATGAACTGTATTCTTCTGGTGTGCAGTGTACCTATACAAAATTTCAGGTAATCCTTTCTATTTTCCATGATCATAGAATCTTTCATGCATATGATTTCCCATGTTATCAAGTGAATCAAATAATGTATTGTAATACGAACCATATCAATGATTCTACTAAGGAAGACAAAGTTAATAAAATAATAAAGATGCATGATAATATGACCACATACACTGGAGCCCATGGCATTGCAGCCGCAAAATCCCGTGTGTCCAGAAACGTATTTGACAGTATTAATGACCTCACTCGTCTTGGACGATGCTGTGCGAAAAGTTGTGCTAAGAAGCCCCCGAGAGATGTGCCATATAGATGTACCTGTTAGTACACATTAATTGATCAGCTCTCAGTAACAAAAGCTGCCAATCATATGAATGAAAATAGTAAATGCTATATGCAAATATATAGCTAGTTACTTTCAGTTATATAAACTGAACTTATGCCACTGGTGAGCAAATTTATAATCTCATCCTTTTATTGTAGGCCCCAATTAATCCAAATGCCAAGTAAATTATTACTAAGTCTATAAGTCCCTAGTGATTTTCCAAAGGAGATCAAGAAACAATGGAGTATTTTAGCATTATAATGATTCTATGATGCACAAAAACTGTCAGCCACGGGTGTTTCCCCCCATTTCTGAAACGTTTCTGCAGATCCATCTCCCCCTATAAAATACCATTTCCTCATGTAAAATAATATTTAAAAATGTTGTTTTTCTGTATCATTTCCATGTTTCCACGTTTTTGGATATCCATTTCTGTGCAACACAATGATCACAACAATCATAATCTTCTAAGCTTTTGATCACTATGATCATGCTATTTCATGCTTTCACACACAGTTGATTGCCACACACAAATTCTTGCCAATTCTCTGCAGCTTAACTATGTAGATCTGGCTCAAAGACTATTTAACATGAACAAATCATATGTGGAAAATATAGCATGTGTTGTTTGGAAACTATGAGCAAAGCAGCAAAGGTTATCCTTTACAAGAGAAAACATACGGAACTTAATGGATCTATCTTGTAACTCCTTGACTTTGAACCAAATATATACAAATAGAACTCAAACAGGTACCAAAAGTTTCTCACAGGTTAGTAATATAGAATATACTAGATGCGTGGTGCTTAGATATCAATGAATCAACTATTCTGGTCCTTCTGGACTCTGTATGTACTAGCAAAGTGTCTTATAGTCTAAGCTGAGTGACCACCCTAAAAAGGGTGACTCAATGCACATAAGATGCCATATTTGTGAGCTCTGTGAAGGATTGATATATGCAGCCTTCACCTTACTTTTGTAGAAAGTTATTTCCATGGCTCAAGGTCACAAGTGGAGTAACTTTATCATTACAACAAACCTTTAAAATAGCAGAAGCACTTGAAATCATTAAAAAGCTGTGTCAAGAAAAGCAAGCATTTGACACACTATAAGAACACCATGTAAAAAGTTTCAATGTGATATGACAGCTTAATGGGCTAGGAAAAGTATACAATACATGCTAATGAAGGTCTTACATGATGAACATCGATGACATCCAAAAATTTTTCAAATGCTTGGATCCATTCATGATGATTCCATACACGCGGAATATCAATAGAAATCACCCGATAACCCTGAAAATTTGCCAAAAGAAAATATGAAACAGGATGAGAGCAACCACAAGGAGTGAAATTACAAAATGAAAAAAATAATGGACAATTTGCCTGTCCGACCAGGCATCATGACACCAATTTTTGGGTTGGGTT
The DNA here is from genome assembly GCA_948099535.1 of Jatropha multifida. NCBI lineage: Eukaryota > Viridiplantae > Streptophyta > Magnoliopsida > Malpighiales > Euphorbiaceae > Jatropha > Jatropha multifida. The sequence continues at coordinate 27,460 of CANUEX010157429.1, read as the reverse complement.
TTCAGTTCATAAATTTTTCAATATTTTATTTTAAATTTGAAAATAATGTATATGTTAATATAAAAGAAATTTTAATTATATTTTGATAATATTTTAAGAAATTGGCCATAGGAGTTGTCAGCTTCCACTTAACAGACAGGTCCAGTTTTTAAAGGACAGGTCACAGTAATAGGTCAAGCAGTTTGCTTCCCACCAGAAAATAAAATAAACAAAGCAGTCCAAATGATTGCTGTCACGTATGATATGAATACAGTTGAATAGTTCCTGAGCATTTATCATTTAGGGTTTAGCATATTTCTGCTGAAATGGAGAATATAGATTAAACTTAGAATAGAATGCAGACATGATGCAACATTTCTATATCTAATGATACACATATCTCCAAGTTCCAACATGTTCTGGGTCTAATGATCCATGAGATATTCTCCTTGACCATTAAGTACCGAATGGGACAACTTCGCCCCTAGGTTCCATCACTGATGAACTGGAATTGATTTTGTGAAGATAAGTTTTTGCTTTTTCCATTTTAACAACAGAAAAAGGTAGATTCATAGACAATTAAAGTGAGAATGAGATTAACAATGTAACTTGTTCCAAATAGCTTAGAAGCAGAAAAGGAAAAGAACTAACTCAATTGCAAGGATTAAGAATAGCGGGGTTTTATTATTATATAAAAGATATATGATGATCCTATGCATATCATGCTGGCAACTACAGAATGATAAACTTTTCATACACATCAATTCGACAAGTATGGCAAGAATAAATCTTTCCAAACCAAAAAAAAAAAGTTGATCATTTTAGTTGGCTTCCTCATATTTCCTTTGAGAAACAGTAATCCCGCATCATGTACACATGCTTTAGGACACGACATCAGTCCCAAGTGGAATACTTGCTTTCTCAAGAACAACTATGCAAGCAACATATAATCCTATGTAAGGCGCATGAAAAACCCAATCGTCAAAAAATTATTCAACAAAAGAAATAAAAAGCAGAAAAAGAAAACCTAAACATGTCCATCCACTTTCTAGCTAGATACGAAGACCAGTTAATTACCTTCATGGACAATGACATTATCTGTTTATAGTAAACATCCGCTGTCCCTGCTATCCCAGGAAGGCAAATAAGAGGTGGAACCACTTTAGGACCAAAATCATAATACCGCCACTGCTTTGTGCCAATCTTTTGAGGAGAAAAAACAGCAAAATGAAAGGTAAAATACAAGTTCAGATGTATCACAAAAGAATCTTTAAGAAAATGAAAATAAAAATGTGCCTTTACTTGAATCAAATAACTGGCAGAAAACAAAGAGTCTTACTTTATAAACAAAAAGCAGTAGGATAACAAAATGGAGAATGTGAATCTGTGGAATTCAATACTAACACTCAATGTAAGCAACACTTAAATGAGTAAATATTAAATAAAAATCAAGCTCATAGGAATATAGAGCTACAAACTCAATCGATTACGGGTTGAAGCATATTGACACCAAATATTCAATCTTTTAGATTGATAGAGAAACCGAATCCCATCAGTGGGGTACTTGTATGTAAGTCTAAGTTTGTCAGTGACGTAATACAAGACTTCATGACTAAAACAAAAAGCAGCCAGAGCAAATTAACAAGTAAAAGCCATGATCAAACAGGAAATAAACACACAGATCAATAAATGTCGAAATTTAAAAAAAGAAAAAAAAAGAAGAAAGAAACCCAATGCAGAAAATTGGCTAAGCAGAAGGCAACTATCAATAAAACAAATTCAAACCCGGTAACAAAATGAAGGTCACTGATAAAACCCATGACCAAATTCATATTAAATGAAAAAAATCGAAATCAATAGAAAGGAAAAACACTAACAGGGATCTTGTGAAGAGGAACTTGAGACTTGAAGTAAACATAATCACCGGGCGCCGAGGAGACGCCTTTCATTGCTAATTGCGGCTATGAAACATAAAATCTCATGAGAGGAAAAGAAAGAACAGGAAATTGGATTTGATAGATCAAAACACTGTTTATTTCGAGAATAAAAGCTATTTCCTCTTTTCCCCTATCATCTCTCTCATTATGATTGATGATCGTGTTAGTATGGGCTGTTCGTTTAAATTTCAATTTCTATTTATTTGTAATTATCGGAGAAAGTGATTGACTGGATGAATAAACACACGTGGCTTGGTCTTAACGGTCAATTCACGGTAACGTTTTCAACTGCTCGTCAGCGTTATTCTGTGTTGCTTGCTGGAATTTTAGGTTTACCAGAATGTATTTTCTATCGTTCCAACGACACGAAAAAGTACATTCCTTGTTATCAATTTACTAGCCTGTCGTTTAGCAATTCTTAGTTTATTGCGGTCGTCGAACGACCGTGCGACTAATCTCCACAAGTGGGCTATTGGGCTCCGGCCCATTATTAACTGACCTGCAAACGCTATTTTTTCTGAAGAAATTATCGACGAGAATACGAGCGTCCCAATAGCGACAAACGTACTCTTCTTTGCCGGTGGTCTTTTCCGGTGGGAGTCCTGCTATTGAACAAATAGTCGTCGTCTTAGATTTTGTCGTTTCTTTACCCATGATATTCTTTTGATTCATGCTTTCTTTTGCACATACCTTTGATGTTAACTATGTTGCTCAAACTTCGTGTCTGTTTCCGTTCAACAGAGTCCAGACAGCTAAACCTATACCTCAATTTGTTTAGATACTGTCATTTCGATTCAAAACTAGATTCTAATTGTACAAACCCAGTAACAACTGTTACAACAATAAAACCCCAAAATAGTGTTGCAATTTTCTGGGATTTGGACAACAAGCCGCCAAATTCATTCCCTCCATATGAGGCTGCTTTTAGGCTCAAAAAGGCTGCATCTTCGTTTGGGGTTGTTAGATATATGGTGGCGTATGCTAATCGGCATGCGTTTAGTTATGTGCCAAATGTTGTAAGAGAGCAAAGAAAAGAAAGAAAATTGTTGAATCAGCTAGAGAATAAGGGTTTGATTAAAGCAGTAGAACCATATTTGTGTAGAGTTTGTGGCAGAAAGTTTTACAATAATGAGAAGTTAATTAATCATTTTAAGCAAATTCATGAGCGTGAACAGCAGAAGAGGTTGAATCAGATAGAATCAGCTAGAGGGAATAGGAGGGTTAAGTTAGTGGCAAAGTATGCAATGAAGATGCAGAAGTATAAGAATGCTGTGAGTGATGTTTTGACTCCGAAAGTAGGATATGGTCTGGCAAATGAGTTGAAAAGGGCAGGGTTTTGGGTTAGGACTGTATCAGATAAGCCACAGGCTGCGGATTTGGCATTGAGGGACCATATGGTGGATTTGATGGATAAGAGGAGGGCTGATTGTTTAGTACTTGTATCAGATGATTCGGATTTTGCTGGTGTTTTAAGGCAGGCTAAGTTGAGATGTCTGAAGACTGTTGTGGTTGGTGATGTTAATGATGGGGCATTGAAGAGGGTTGCTGATGCTGGTTTTTCTTGGCAGGAGATTTTGATGGGGAAGGCTAAGAAGGAGGCAGTATCAGTTGTGGGGCGGTGGAAGGACCGTGACATTTTGGAGAGACTAGAGTGGACATACGATCCAAAGGAGGAGAAAAAACTTCCTAGTGTGGTTAATGCTTTTGATTATTGTGGAAGTGATGATACTTGTGATGATGATGATGATGATGATGATGATGATAGTGATGGTGATGGTGATGTTGATGGTGAGAGTGGAGATTTTGGTGGTATCTTTGATGAAGATGATGTTGACTGTAAGCGAAAGGAAGCTGCGAGTGCTTGGTGGGACTTGAACTCTGATTCAGAGGCTGATGCTTAAAAAACATGCTTTGGTCACAAGATCAGTTTTATTACTTGGTGAAGTTCACCATTACATTTTATGAGGTTTGACAAGCAGACCACCTGGAAGCGTGGACTATGATTCCGGTAAGTGGCCAGAATTATGCTGGACTATAAATATTTTTTTATATGTTTCTATTAGAGTAAAAGTGTGTGCCATATAGATTTTTTTTAGCCATTTGCCATGGTATCTACTCTAAATATTTGAGGAGCTTTCTCTTGGTTTTTTGTATTGATGAACTCCATCACAGTTCATTTTTTTGTGGATGTTGAAACACTGGCTTGTATATGCTCACTGTTTGGTCTCTTCATATTGCTACATTCAGGAGACTGGTCAATAAGCTACAAAGATAGGACCTTGCATCAAATCTTCATAAATAACTATAAAAATCTTGATACTTTTGGCATAGACTGTGATCCTAGATAGTAAAATAGGTGAAGCAGGATTTATGTACAATGAAGGGCTCTGTTGAGTTCAGTAGTACTATTGTTATTATTTTAGCCTCAATAGAATTGCGCACCTTTTGTGATGGAAATTCAAGCAGATACGCGCCTGTTTATGGCGTTGAACTTTTCACACTGACAGCAATTATTAGTGGATTGGAATTCATAATATGTTGCAGATTGTTCATTTCTACTTCTGTTGGAGATAGTCTTTACTCGATATTTAATTTATATCCATTGTATGTTGATGATGAACAGGTGCAATCCAAATGCCAAAGGAATAAACGATCACCAATAATTTTGACAGGAACATTCTATTTAAATTTCAGCTCCAAAATGTGATTGCTATGGAGGTAACATGTGATAATTTGAACGTAGCTGGAAAGTTTTGGGCAGATGTACTTGTAAGGTATTAGAATCTTTTTTCTAGATTTGACTTTGATTAGCAAGGGCATGGACTTCATATTGATGATGTGTTTTTCTTGGATGCAGATGGGTCATTGCTGGGATCAAGGGGTATTATATACCTTAGTTGATAAATGATCTTCATTGTCTCTAACAATGAAATTTTCGAACTGGAGCCTAAAATCCATTTTTCTGCTAATGGCAAGAACTGAGGTATAAAATCAAGATTGAGGCTTTTGTGTGAAAATGACTAATTGAATTTGATATTGAATCGATCAACTACTTCAAAAAGGAAGTAGCTTCCTTTATGAATGTTGAATTTATCTGAATAATTCTCTATTCTAAAAAGAATTTATACATGTTGCTTTTCAAAAATATATATGCTTCTTGTTCCAATCCATTTCCCATGATTGTGATTACATGAAAATGAATTGTTTCTATCCTATCTAGGAATGGAAGGGAGAAAAGCATCAAAGCTTTTTCAGGTTGTACAATTCAAAGTTGCCCATCTAAAAGAGAAATTTTCGATCAAATATTTGACTGTTAAGTATAGCTGCTACCTGCTAGAAATTGATCTGGTAGCAAATGCCAAACCAATAATGTGATAGGAACTTTGTTAATTATTGCTACGAAGATGCTATGTGAGAATGTGAAATTACATGGTGTTATATTTTCCACCATTGACTTTGATTAGCAAGGGCATTCAAGTGGTTTATTGCAGCCTAGAAATGCTCTTCCTCATGTTGTGAGAATTTTCAAACTAGAGCCCATCAGCAAACACTAACGGCTGGACTTTCGCCGCAAAATCAAGAATGGGGCTTTTCTGGGAATATGTATATTGTTCAACTACTTAAAAAGAATTTTTTTTATAAATACTTGATTGTTAGATTTGAACTGCTAGGAATTGATCTGTTACCAAATTTCAATTTTTAATCACTGAATTTTAAAATAGGAGGCAATCCTTAAGTTTGGAAAAGGAACAGTTGTGAGAGAGCTCTAAAATGCGACATGTCAGAACAAAATCCTTCAGTTCTCCCAGCAAGAAAACAGTGAATCAATGCTCAAATCAGGGGCAATTCAATGACAGTCAATTAGATCAAGAAGGAGATGCTGACAATGCAAATGACAATGAAAATGCAAATTTTGAGATAAACGTGTGTGATTAAAAAGACATTATTACTTAACAAAAAGCTTGTGTAACTAACAATATATTCAAATTGATTGTGACTACTTGCTTAGTGATTCCTAATTCCAGGATTGCAAAAACACCAAAACGTCAAAAAAGAGAGCTCTTGTCTCCTATCTCTTTTCTGAAAGATGTTCTTTTGGGAAAATCATATTGCTCAACAAATACGGGAACAGAGTTATTAAATCTAGCTGATGTGCAAAAAATAGAGAAGAACAGATACAATATCTAATTGCAAAGCAAGTGAAGTCATCAGTCAGCACATCAATTTCTACTTAGTGATGCAATCAAGAAATCACAAGAAAAAGAAGTGAATTTTATAGTATTGGTATTTACAATCTTTACTTCCCTATTATATTGTTCAGCAGGTTCGCCATGTTTTCTTCTCAAGTTTGTGTGTCCTACATCAACATTACAAAAATATGAATGACAAATAAAAGGGTAAAACAAACTACAGGGAGTATTCACATGCCATGCACACATTTACTCAATGAACAAAAGGCCAAAATAAGTCATGCCAATGCAGATTTTACCATTACAAGCATTTTTTCAATATATAGCCACCTACACTAGGTACATTCTGATGCAAATATATACTTACACTTGTGCATAATAAAAAGAAAAGAAGCGCAGGAAGCACCGGTAATTTCCAATGTCTTCCCAAGCAAGCAGAATTAATAAAAGCAAGGGGATATAAGCTTAATCCAAGATTAAAAGTAATTTATTGAAATTGCTTCAAAAATCATCAACAAAAAAAAAAAAAACATTATTTACACCCTAAACTATAAATGAAGCAATATGTGGGGAGAAATTAAGAATAAATAACCATTACTGTTCGATACAAATCAGATATGCCCTGCAAAGCATATTCTCATCAATTAGAAATTCAAACGCATTGCAAGACAAATATTCCTCCTTGTATCAATAATCAAATGAACCAAAGATTTTAAAGTATGTGCCAACAAAGATAAATCAAATTTAAAGCATATTTATAATTCACCATGAAGAAGTCTTCTTCTTTGACCCTGAATAATAACTGAGGTACCATCTCACAAACTTCTTAAGCCCCGTTTCCAAATCAGTAGTAGGCTTATATCCTAGCTCCTTCTGTGCCAAACTAATATTAGCATGTGTAAACTCCACATCCCCATTTCTAGGCAAAGGCAACACTTTTTTCTTAGCCTTAACTTCCAAAAGGCTCTCTAAAATCCCAACAAGCCTACTCACAGGAACAGGGGAAGTATTCCCCAAATTGAAAACCCTGAATTGAGCTGGTCCTCTCTTCTTCCCTCCGCTTCCTGTACTCTTCTTTGCAGTATCCAGAGCTGCCAAACAACCATTAACAATATCATCAATGTAGGTAAAATCTCTAGCCACACTCCTTCCATCAGCAGTTTCGAAGACACCAATCTCCTTCCCCTTTAGAATATCCTTTGTAAAAAAGAAATAAGCCATATCAGGCCTGCCCCATGGACCATAAACAGTAAAGAACCTTAACCCAGTAATTGAAAGACCATAAATATGATTATAAGTATGAGCGATTTCCTCTCCTGCTTTCTTAGTTGCTGCATATAAACTCGCAGGCTGATCAGTCCTATCTTTCTCTGAAAAGGGTACTTTCGAATTAAGCCCATAAACTGAACTAGAAGACGCCCAAACAACTACGGGTTGTGGGTTAGCTGATTTACATACTTCAAGCAAATTGACAAACCCACCAATATTACTATGAACATAAGATTTTGGATTCTGCATTGCATAACGCACCCCAGCTTGAGCAGCTAAATGCATAATATGGGTAAAAAACACAACATCAAAAAGCTTTTTCAATAAAGTCATGTCATTTATATCTCCTTCAACAACAAAAACCCCAGATCGTTCCAGTACCTTTTGCCTGGCTCTTTTGAGATTAATATCATAGTAATGATTGAAATTGTCAAGCCCAAGTACACCATCACCGCGTCGTTTCAGGGCAACGGAGACATGGGTTCCGACAAACCCAACAGCACCGGTTACTAGAACGGTCAGGCCACCACGCGACTTGGGACGAGCCGATTTGACTACTTTTTTTTCCCATAGAGGACCGCCTGGTGGATAGGTGTTGGGTTGGTGGCGAGAGGAAGGAGGAGGGGAAAGAAGAAAGAAGAAGAGAAAAAGAATTAGAAAGAGAAAGGAATAGAAAGTGAGTTTAGAAAGAGAAGAGTGTAACCGGAGAGAGCGATGGTGCGGATGAAGATACGCTGACGATTTGTCCGGTTTGAATTTGCCTGGTGTGGAAGGTGGACTAGTGTCAAGCAGTGAGGCCATATTGGATAAAAAATATCAGCAACCAAAACTTTTTTGATTCTGGGTTTAATTGATACGCGGTAATGGTGGTGGTGGAGACGGCGTTTGCAACAGCGGAAAAAGGGAATGGAGATGTTTTACATGGGTTGAATTGAGTTCTCTCTTTTGCGTCAAAGCGGTGGTTTCCACGAGTCAAGTGTGGTGGGAAAGCGAAAGTTGGAACATTTGCAAATTTATGAAGAGATTGAGGGAGATGAAATTTGACCAAACTTTGATGATTTGTTGACAGATTTTGTGAGGGTTAGATTAATATTGATCCTTCTGTTACTAATATCTCATAATTTTAGATCTTTCAAGTAAAATTAAAAAGAAAAAAAAGAAGGAAAGTATATGAGATTAAAAAGATGTTCTTTTTTTTTTTGGAAAAAAAAAATACCGATTTCTTCTTAAGGGAAAATTAAAATACCAACTTAAAGAAGCAAAAATTTGGGCCATAGTTTAATTATTAGATTTAACATCAACATTCAATAAAAAGAAAAAAAAGAGAAGAATGCAAAATTGAATGCTCAATGTCGATAAAAACAAGATCAACAAAAATTCAAGGCAATTGATTTTTTCTTTTTTTAATCCACAGAGAAAAGAAAAGAAAAAATGAAAAAGGAAAGAATCTCCTGTAATTTTTTTTGAGTATAAGTTTAGTTTGGTAAATTTGTGAATGACTATTTTAGTGTATTTTTGTTGCTTATACAAAAGGTAATTTAATTTTTTTTATTAATTTATGTATATAATTTCTTTATCTTTTTTTATTATAAATAATAATATTATAAACCACTATTTTACTTAAAAATCTAAAAATATTCCTAAAATAGAGAAAAGAAAACTGTATGAAATAATAAAATAAAAAATTTTAATAATTAAATAGCATACGCAAGGAAGAACATATTTATAATGTTAATATAATATTATATGATAACTAATCAATTTTCATATTTTTTATAATTATATTTAATTAATCTAATTTTTTCATATATATATAATAAATTGTCTGTGTTATTACAATATGAAAAATCAGTGTTAGCTATTAAATAATCAATAAAATAATTATTTTTTAGCATAATTTATAATTTTAGTTTTTTTATTTTTTCCTTTTTTTACTTTTATCTAAAGCATAACACTATATAATTAATTTATGATTGTTTTGTTTCAGAAAAAAAAAATTCATGAATTATGTGGTTTGAGTTTTATTTTTTATTTTATTTTATTAAAAAATAAATTTAATAATATATTTCTTAATAAATAATAAAGTGCATTTATTTTTTTGGAATAATTTACTCGTAGAAAATTATTATAACTAATAAAGATTCATTAAAAATAATAATGGAACATATTCTAGCCTTGTCATATTTATTATGTACCTTATATAGTATAATATAACCAATTAAAATTAAATTACCTTTATTTTTACAATCAATAAAATGAAAATCCTTACAAATATTATATTCTTAGCACATTTAATATTATATTCTTACCTTATCCAATAAAATTTAGATTTAAATAGAAAATTTATATGACCAATCAAAATTAAATTACGTTTATTTTTTTAACCAGTTTAAAATCTTTAATAATATTCTCACTATTATAGATATAAATAGATAGATTACATAAGTATAATAAAGATTTCATAAAGTGGAGTAACTATAACGAAACCAATTCTCGAAGGCTTTGCATAAACTTCTCTAAACAATAGGTTGAGATAATAATTTCTGTCAAACTTCACAGATTTGATAGTAATTTGCCTTTTATTTTATTTTATTTTTTCCTTGGTAAATTGAATTTTTATTGGTCATATCATATCAAACCATTTCCTAAAATATTACATTGATGATATAATGAGATTGCAAAAAGTTGTAGTTTCAAAAATTCAAAATAAGTAGGCATGAAATTTTTCTTGTTTTGACATTAGCAATTTTGTTTAATTTGCGTCTTGACTTTGTCTCTTTAGAGTTTAGAACATTGAACCGTATTGAATCAGCACATCCATGCATGACTGAGAAGATGCCTTTGAACATTGCATCATTGATAGCTATCATTTTTTCCAATAAATAAATAAATGTAATGGATTTTAAAAAATAGTAATTAGAAAGGTAATTAATGGAGGTGGGTGAGAGAGATATGGATGCATAATGCATTTTGGTTGAAACAGTAACAGGAAGGTGAGCAGTGAAAAGTAGAAACTTGCAAAGAAGGCGACTCTATGTTCCTCAAAGATACTTATATGGTGTCTTGTTTTCTAATTTAAGTTAGGTCCTTTTTTTTTTAAATTGTTGAAATCCCATACATTCACCAAATTCACTTGTATAATTTCATCATGAAAATTAACCTTCAAGAAACACGTTATACATGTCTTTGACACAATTTTTTTACTATTTAAAAGGTTCCTGACACGGATGACAATAGTGGTTAACTATATTTTCGATCGAACTTCACTTGCTAAGTCAGGAGTTGAAAAACTAAAATCGCGATTATTATTTTAAGATGAATAAGTCTCGATTGTTCTTGCTTATGTATATACAGATATATACTACTGATTGAGTGATTTTCCATCCATAAATTGAGATTACGAGCTTAAACAATTGAAAATATTAGAACACAACAAGTGATCATGAGAGTAGCTTTGATATCAACGTAGGTCAGATATTAACAATTCGAATAAAATGAACTGAAAAGTGATACCAAAACAAAATGAATTAAAGAACACATGAGCCTAGTTGAAGATAGTGGAGAAAAATGGCTTAATTAGAAAGTAGTTGAGGAAAAGTTTGATTTAGACTGTCTTGATATCGATTTTTATAGTTATAACTTAACCACTCCTATTGTCTTCATGCATCGACGGTTACAATGTGACGTTTTTTTTCACATGGCCACCGACCGGACGAATTCCCTTTCTCGAAGCTGGTGCAAAAATTTGTACAGAACCGAATTTCCATATTTGGGAGAGGAGAAAGGCAAGTAAATAATAAGAGGTGCAACAATTCAAATAATTAGATTAAATTATTTAGTTAAAACTCGCGGTTGGATAAAATCACTACCACCATCCTGAATGAGTGCACAGACCGTGTGCAAATAAAAAAATTTGCATTTAGAACTCTAAACGAGAAAGAAATTAATACATCAGATATCCCAATATTTGTTATTCACGTCACTTCTGGTTTGGCTATATTTGCTCATCAACATTTGTGGCCTGCAATTATAAAAGATCTATCTCTTCGTAATCAAAGATGGAACCAGAAAATAGTGCTTTCACAGGGACTAAAATTAAGCTATATTCAATAATTAAAGCCTAACGACTATTTTTCTCAGTTTAATTTTTGTAACTAAAAATCATATATATATTTCTTAATAAAAGCCTTTTCGAATCTTGATACACTCTTATCAGAGGAAGAAACTCGCCATGGAAATTGCTTCAGGTCTTCATATCACCTTCGTCTTGTTCATGTTTCTGCTCCTTTTCACATTTTTTTTTAAACAAACCAGAATCCTCCTATGGCTGTACCTCCAAGAACCGAATTTACTCCAAGTTCGGTTTAATTTTAGTAACCCAAATACCAAGAAACCCCAAAATCAATGATTACTCTGGTCCAACACCTAAACATCCCTTAGATCCAGTTACAATACAAGAAATCGATAAGGTTAGAGCCATTCTTTTATCTTTCCACAAGCCCTTTTTGTCTTCTAACAAGTTTCCTACAATTCATTCTTTATCACTTGATGAGCCTGAAAAGTCTTTTGTATCAGAGTGGAAAAAAGGTGACCCTCTCCCTCCTAGAAAAGCACTGGTAATTGTATTCTTGAATGGTCAAACTCATGTTCTCACTGTTGACTTGGATTTGGGCCGGGTCACAGCCCATGAAATCAACTCAGCGTCAGGTTACCCTATGTTGTCTATGGAAGATATTTCAGCTGCAATTCAATTAGCACCATCTTACAAGAAACTGAACCAGTTCTGCCATCGCAAGAGGAGTTCCCGTATCAGATTTGTCTTGCATAACACCCTCGCCTGGTTGGTTTGGGCCTGATGAAGAAGGAAGAAGGGTTATTAAGGTCCAATGCTTCTATAGCCAGAGTACCCCAATTCTTACATGAGACCACTTGAAGGGTTAACCATGATATTAGTAGACCTTGACAAGAAAGAATTGGAAAAATTTTCTGATAAAGTGAGGGAAATTCCAATTCCAAAAGAAACAAATACTGATTACAGACATAGAGCAAGAAAAGCCAATTGAAATGGACCCAATTAAACCCGATATCAATGGAGCAACCAAAAGGTCCTGGCTTTACAATATAAAATGGACATTTGGTTAAATGGGCAAATTGGGTTTTCCATTTGAAGGCTGATCAAAGAGCGGGGATGGTTATTTCTAGAGCTATGGTTAAAGACTCAGAGACTGGAGTGCTAAGAAGTGTAATGTATAAAGGGTTTTGTTCAGAAACGTTTGTCCCTTACATGGACCAGATGAGAATTGGTATTTTAAGCCATATATGGATGCTGGTGAGTTTAGTTTAGGGGCAACTGCTATGTTATTTGTGCCATTAAACGATTGCCCTAGGTTTTCACATTATATGGATGCTGTTTTTGTGTCTTCTGAAGGAAAACCCTATGTTGAGCCCGATATGATTTGTCTGTTCGAAAGATATGCTGGGGATATTGGTTGGCGTCACTCTAACATTCCTGTTAATGTTTAGAGTGTATATATATATATATATATATTTAAGAAAGATATTCAACACTTGATTTTGGCTTCAAAATGTGCATCAGATCAGAGAATCAAGACCTAAATTAAGTGACACTAGTGGCTCGAATTGCAGCATCAATTGGAAACTATGACTACATATTTGACTCGGAATTTCAAACTGAGGGTTTAATTCGGATTAAGGTAAACTCTGTTCCTGTTATTTATTTAATTTCACTTCATTTTCTTTAATTATTAAGCATTTTACACATATCTAATCAGGTCTCTCTTTCTGGGATGCCAATGGTAAAAGGGACTCCTCATGAAAATGTGCGTCAAATACCGAATGAAGAAGAAATGTCAAGCCCTTTAGTCTCTGAAAATGTAATGGTGTTGTTCATGATCATTTCATCACATTCCATCTTGCATGGATATTGATGACAATAATAATACATTTGTTAAGGTTCGTTTAGTCAAGGAAGAGACATTTCCTGGTAAATCACGTAGAAAAAGCAACGTAAAAGCCAAGAGAGAGACAGCTAAAACGGAGGAAGATGCAAAAATTAAGCTTAATCTTTATGACCCTTCAGTTTCATGTAATTAACCCTTCAAGAAGGTCTAGATTGGGGAATCCAGCTGGGTACAAAATTGTTCCTGGTGGCACTGCAGCTAGCTTGCTCGATCACCTTGATCCTCCTCAACTAAGAGGTGCTTTCTCTAACAATTAGGTACTTTCAATCACTGCACTTGTTTCATGGATTAATAGTAATAAATATTTTGAATTTCCATTTGCAAAATTTCATGTTAATTAGATATGGGTGACCCCCTCTAACCGGAGTGAACAATGGGCTGGTGGACTTCTGGTGTATCAAAGCCGAGGAGATGATACACTTGCTGTGTGGTCTGAAAGGTATAAGACATTAATTTGTATTATCAAATTCTGTTTTGTTTTTTTGAGGACAATTAATCAAATAACGTTAAACAGGAGGAGAGATATCGAGAATAAGGATATTGTGTTATGGTATGCACTTGGATTCCATCGCATTCCATGCCAAGAAGATTTCCCTGTTATACCAACAGTGTCATCTAGCTTTGATCTAAAGCCTGTCAATTTCTTTGATAGCAGTCCAATTCTTAGGGCTCCACCCATTTTTGAAAAGGATCTACCCGTCTGCCGGCCGGCTGTCTGATCTGGGACGGTCTGGGCCAGTGTTTATGGGCTTGAGACACTCCGAATGTAATCATCCCTCGTTGTTAATAAGGTCCACAGGTTATTTTAATTTTCAAAAATTCTAAATGAGTATTCTACTGCTACTAGTGCGCCATGATTCTTTAGTGAATATCTTATTTTGGGAGTGGTGGGCCGGGGAATCTTTGCTTGTTACGCGAATCTCCATATTCCAGATCCAGATACTAACAAGTGCTCCAGGATTCTAATATTTGGGTCCACCAGATATTATTGTATTGTATTTGCATAGATTTCTCTTAGTAGATGGTGATAGCCAGAAATACTATAGGAGAAACACGTTCGTTGAGGACAATAATTTTGTGTTTTCCAATAAAAAACAATAAATTATTTTTCATTAAATCTTGAAATCTGATAATGCAAGTAGCAGTAACTATTAAGTATCCACATTATTGTTATTAATTATTAAGTCAGTTTTTTAAATTTTTTATAAATGAATTGTTGACTTGAAAGAATTTGTATTCGGAATTATTAAATATATATTTTCATACTAATATGAGTTTAATTAAAATTTGTGCTAGTGGATTTACAATTTTAAGAATGGTTCACTTATAATTACCTTAAACCTAATGATGGATATGGAGGGTTGGCATGGCAGCATATACTATGCTATTGATTTAGCAAATTAATGAAATAAAGATACTACTCCTATAGTATTTATGTATACATGTCTATTTATGGATGGAAGCTTAACAAAGTTTGAGAATTTGTGCCCAATTAATCAAGATTCATTTTCCAAATTCCTTTTTTTTTTTTTTGAAAATTCAATACCAACATTTTTTTCTCTCAACGTAAAGTATCAGATTCTGATTCCTAATATGGTAGGGACAAGTTTTTTTTAGGCCACGAAAGCGTACTGTGAATGTACGCCAAAATGTCATCGCTTGTTGGTTTGTTTCTAAATTAGTCTCTCCATTCTCCATTTCTTTCCATTCAATTCCATATCTTTATATTACAACTCATAATAAACAGATAGAGTAGTAAGAGTGAAAAATCATGGAATCAAGAAACTTCCTCCGTTTCCTCTTAATCTTTGCAAGTGGAGCTCTTCTCTTGCTCTTCACCTGGACTCATCTTCCTTACGCTGCACCCCCTACCACAGCTGACTACCTCGACTGTGCCACCGCCACCACCTCCCTTTGGTGCACCAGTTCCAAATCCAAAATCCTCAAGAAACCGCCAAGACCCACCCGCCGCCACAACCATGATTCCGACGTCCCCCACCACCCGCTTGATCCTTTAACCATTAAAGAATTTAACAAAGTCCGTACAATCCTATCATCGCATCAGCTGTTCAAGTCGTCATCTTCCTTTGCTCTTCACTCTGTAGTCTTGGAAGAGCCAGATAAGTCGCTTGTTCTTAGATGGCGAAAGGGAGATCCCATGTTGCCAAGAAAGGCTGCCGTGGTCGCACGTGTCAACGGCCAATCACACGTGCTAACAGTGGACTTAACTACGAGCGAGGTCGATATACAAGAAACGAGTCCACTCTCCGGTTACCCAGCGATGACGATAGAGGATATGACTACAGCGACATGGGCTCCACTATCAAACGCTGATTTCAACCGTACGATCATCCAGCGTGGAGTTGATCTTAAGGATCTGGTTTGCCTACCCATATCTTCAGGCTGGTATGGTAAAAATGAAGAGAACAGGAGATTGATTAAGGTACAGTGCTACTCCATGAAGGGCACTGCAAACTTTTACATGAGGCCAATAGAAGGGTTGACTGTTCTGCTTGACATGGACACTAAAGAGGTAGTGGAGATGTCAGATAAAGGCAGGAACATACCCATACCGAAGGCCGCCAATACAGATTATCGTTACTCGACCGTTAAAGTCAACCAACGGATGAAGCTGGTCAATCCGATTTCCATAGAGCAACCAAAGGGACCGAGTTTTACTGTAGAAGATAATCATTTAGTTAAATGGGCAAACTGGGAATTTCATCTCAAACCCGACGCGAGAGCTGGGGTTATTATTTCTGGCGCTAAGGTCCAGGACCCGGATACTGGAAAGACGAGAAACGTGATGTACAAAGGATTTACATCAGAGTTATTCGTGCCGTATATGGACCCTACTGATGCGTGGTATTTCAAGACTTACATGGATGCGGGTGAATACGGGTTCGGATTGCAGGCCATGCCGCTTGACCCGCTTAATGATTGTCCACGGAATGCCCATTATATGGACGGAGTGTTTCCCGCCACTGATGGAACGCCATATGTCCGATCAAACATGATTTGCGTGTTTGAGAGTTATACCGGTGATATCGGATGGCGGCACTCCGAGTGTCCGATTACCGGTATGGAGGTAAGACTACTTCGAAATGAGACTGTACAGTTAATGCAATCTTATTAATAAAAAAACATTGCAGGTTTAATATATAAATTTTTTTATATTGATTATTTTTATTCCAAAAAAAAAAAAAAGTAAGGGTAAAACTTGTGATTCTTATTTGCTGATAACGTTAGCACCGAAATTGTTGTTGTCGTTTCTTTTGTTTTTGTTTGACAGATTAGAGAAGCGAGGCCAAAAGTGACGCTTGTAGTGAGAATGGCAGCATCAGTTGCTAACTATGATTATATAGTTGACTGGGAGTTCCAGACAGATGGACTAATCAGAATTAAGGTTAGCGATTGTATATATATATCTGCTTATACAATTATATTATAAGCGAGTTAGAGAAGAACTATAAAGCTTACATTTTTATGTTTTTCTACCTTTTTCAAAAGCATCTCTCTGTTCCTTGAAAATATCAGAAAAAAATGCAATCTTTATCAATCAGCTTCAGCTTCACTTACTTGGGGAAAACAAATTTCAACACGGACTTCTTGCCTCTAGCCACTATAATTATTTTCGTGGAAATGTTTGAATTGGACTTTTCTTTGGCTAATCTGTGAAGCAAAAATGGTCATTTGTCACAGGTTGGACTTAGTGGAATTCTGATGGTGAAAGGCACCTCATATGAAAACATGAATCAAGTAGCTGGCAAAGAAAATCTCTATGGTACCCTTTTATCAGAAAATGTGATCGGTGTCATCCATGACCATTATATCACATTTTATCTTGATTTGGACATTGATGGCTCTGATAATTCCTTTGTTAAGCTAAACATCCAAAAGAAACGTACCTCACCTGGAGAATCACCTAGACGAAGCTACTTGACAGCTAAAAGAAATGTTGCCAAGACTGAAAAAGACGCACAAATCCAACTCAAACTTTATGATCCATCGGAGTTTCATGTGATTAATCCTAATAAAAAGACTCGTGTCGGAAACCCGGTTGGTTATAAAGTGGTTCCTGGTGGCACCGCTGCTAGTTTGCTTGACCATGATGATCCTCCACAGAAACGTGGAGCATTTACAAATAATCAAATATGGGTCACTCCATATAATCGGAGCGAGCAATGGGCCGGCGGGTTATTTGTATACCAGAGTCAAGGTGAAGACACTCTTGCTGTATGGTCCGACAGGTAAGAAATTTTGAGAGTTTCTGTTCAAAAGCTAGGCAACTGTTTTTCAATGGTTAAAGAGTAACGTTGGCTTTTGGTTGTTTTGAAGGGATCGTCCAATTGAGAACAAGGACATAGTAATGTGGTACACGTTAGGATTCCATCATATACCATGTCAGGAGGATTTCCCAATAATGCCAACAGTATCAGCCAGCTTTGATCTTAAGCCAGTCAATTTCTTTGAAAGCAACCCTATTCTTCGGATCCCACCAAATGTTGAGAAAGATTTGCCTGTTTGTAGACCGTCAGATTCTGCTTGACGTGGCAGAGTACCAAATAATTTGCATAATTTACAAATGTAGCAGTTGGTCCTATGGCTTGGTAAATAAAATTGTGTATGGTCTCCCTGGTACAAATTGCCTATGTTAAATGGAAATATTGTCGTGCTCTTAAATAATGTCATGAAAAAAAAAAAAAAACAAGAGAGATGAAAGACTAATTTATTTTCTATCAATGCTGGTTACACTATTAATCATGTAATTATTTGTAATATTTAATCCTCTTTTCTATTATACCAAGTTGTTTTGGTAATATTGGTAAGATTGTTAAGCAAATGGCATATTTTAACTATAATTTTTTGTACTTTAATTCAATATTTTATTTTTCAGTTTTTAATTAGGATTGAGATAGTAAAGTAATCCCAAGAACTGCAATTAGCTAATTATACATTGTCCCCATGCTCTTTTCAATCCTATAAGAACTTCCACTAGTGATTTGCATTGCGCTTTGAACAGTGGCCATGATCAAGATATCATATGAAAAAAAAGACATCCAAATTGTACGTGATTGATGATTTTTGCATGCTCTTTTTGGGCCAATTGCGAGTAAAAAATCGTAAGAAATTAAATTAAAGATTATGCCAAAAGTTGCTAATAACGATTAGTGTGATGTTATCCATCAACCACATATAATGTGTGTCCACGTGCAGATAATTGTATATAGTTATGATGAGTCGAGCTTCCACTCGCCTTGAACATCATAGAGGAACTGAGGTAAAAATTAGAAAAAAGAGCAGCGATAATATCATGATATATCTCAATACATATAGAATAAGATTAGGTTTTAAATGATCTGATACATTAGGTTTCTATCACATACCATGTCATGAAGATTTCCCATTAATGCCAGCAGCAGTATCAGAAAGCTTTGATAAAAAAAACCAGCAATCTTATTCTTGACAGTAAGCGCACATCAGATTCATTACAAGAACCCAGAATACAAAAATTATAAAATAAGCCCACCATCTATGTTCATGTACTTGGAAAATTGGAAGAGCTCAAGGAGTGGCTCATAAGTTAAATTGATTGGGCTGGATTTCTTATCAGTTCTTGTATAAAATCACTAGAATATTAACCTAAATAAAACTTTTTATTTCTAGTACAATGGTGGACTATGCAGTAAAAATAACCTCTTTAAATAACTTTTACTAAATTAATGAAAATTACCGAGTCGAAAGAAAACTTGAAATCTCCCACTATTTTACGTTATTATTATTATTCTTTTATTTTCTTTTTTACAGAAAAACCAAAATAAATATCTACAATCACTGTTGCTTTCTATGCATATAGGGCCAAGTTGGACAATCTAGGAGTCGGAATAACCATCAGAGGAGTAGCTTTCTCATGAACAATCCCAAACTTCTCTGAAGTATCAGGCTTTTCACCATTAGGCAATTTCCAATTAAACATATGCAAGAATGTGGCCATCACATACATTACCATTCTTTCAGCTAAAGGAAGTCCTGCACAAATCCTCCTACCAGACCCAAATGGTAAATACTGTAAATGATTCCCATTATAATCCAACTCACTACCCTTTCCATCCAAAAACCTCGCCGGTTCAAACTCTGTAGGGTTATCCCAAAACTCAGGGTCCTTGTGGAGAGCCCAAACGTTCAAGAAAACCGTAGCGCCCTTTGGGATTGTGTAGCCACCAACGTTGCAGGAGTGTTCAGGGCAACGCGGCAGGAGTAATGGTGCCACCGGGTGAAATCTTAGTGTTTCTTTTACAATTGCATGTAAATATGGTAGTTTTTGAATGTGAAATTCTTCAACTAGGTCGTTGGTTCCTACTACTTCTGTTAGTTCTTGCTGAGCTTTCTTTAGCATTTGGGGATGAAGCATCAATTCTGTCATGGTCCACTCTACAGTTCTTGTAACTGTGTCGGTTCCACCAATTACACTATTCTGTTGAAAGAGAAAAACGAAGGATATGTATATACTTATTTTTGGTTATTATTATTATTTGGATGATAAATAAAGAAAACAAAGAAGAAATGATATAAACAAAGAAAAAGATGGAGCATACTCCAAAATTTGGGGCCGAGAAAATTTTCAAAAATTATGAAGTCAATAAAAACCTTACTATTTTATAAAGCCAAAATAATTAAAAAAAAAAAAATCCATGGGCAATGCCCCCTCCTTCCCCCAGTGATCACGAACTCGATTTTTTGTTTCTTCATAATATGCCAATATCTTTATCACCTGTTATATCACTTGATTCAGCTTTTCTGAAAGCAGATCATGCTTCATTATAAATGAAAAACATTCTCATCCATTCAAACTCTTAACTAACAGTTAAGTTTTAATCCTTTCAAATACTATATATAATATATATTTATTAATTAAATCTGTTTTGATTGATTTTTTATAAACGAAAAATTTTGAATTTGAGTCTTTTTTACTATAAAAATTTCCACTACCTTCTCATAAAAAAAAGAATTTTTACTAGTACATAAGCCAAGAAAACTATTACTCTTTATATATTTTGTTATCTATAATATTATTTTAACACATTTAACCTCTAAATGAATAAAAAAATACATATATGATCATAATTTCTAAAAAAAATTTCCTAAAATCAAGAGTAAAAAAAAAAAAAAAGTTAAAATCACGCATGCAGAGGACAATAAAAAAGATTAATTACCATAAGCAAGCCCTTTATTTGTTGTCTGGAAATTGATCTTCCAGTTTCTTGATCTTTAAACTCTAACAAGAAATGCATGAAGTCCTTTCTTTCTTTATTTACCTCCTCCTTTTCTCTTCCTTGCGACAACTCTTTCTTCATTACATACTTATCTATAACATAATCATATATTTCTTCAATCTTTTGCGACGCCTCCTTCATTTCCCTCTCCACCCCTTGAATATCAAACCTTGCAAGAAACGGGAATAAATCTGAAACATTTGGCTTTCCTAAAATCTGAACCAGCTCTGCCGTTGCGGACCTAAACTTAGCTCCAATACTAATCTCCTCTTCTCCTTCAAGGGTGGCACCCCAAAACATTCCTGACGTCATGTTAATTATTGTCAAAAATATCAATTCTCCAAAATTAATAGCCTTTTCGCTTTTCTTCTCAAACAAATCTTTTACACTTTTCCTGACTTTGTTTCTCCTAAGTGGATAAAACGACTCGAGACTTACACTGCTCTGCATCTCGCGGACGAATATCTTGCGCAGCACCCGCCATTCGGGACCATACGGTGCAAACGCTATGTCGTTTCCACCGTATGAGAAGGTTTTTGCTGCGACAGATGGACTTCTGTGAGCGAATGTAATGTCATTTTGACGTACAATTTCTTTTATCAGAGTTTGAGAGCTCACTACGACACAGAATTTTTGCCCAATTGAGAGCTTGTAGATTGGACCATATTTTTGAGCCAGTTGCATGAAGAGTTGGTGCATATTGTGGTGAATAAAAGGAAGATAGCCAACTATGGGAAGGCCAAGCGGCCCCGGTGGCAACCGGACCTTCGCTTTCGAATTCTTGAATGCCCACAAACAAGCTAATAATATGGGAACTGATAAAGAAATGAAGAGTGACGGTTCAATTTGGTACTGTTGTCCTTTGACATTGAAAATCCATGAATCGAACCAGCAATAGATTGTCTTTGCGAGGTTAGAGGCAGACATTGGAGAAAGATAATTGTAATGAAAAGATTGAGAGGAGGTAATTATGGATTGAGTACGCAACAGTCTCTCTACTTATATACAGTTGTGATCTTGGAATTAAACTCAGATTATTGTTTTGTCATCGCCCAAAAATAGCTTACGTATATGTTTTCAATTATGAATTTTTATATCGTTTAAAAAAAATCTAATAGTAAATTAATTTTTAATATTAGCTTCCGATTCAATTTCAGTCAGCTTTGGCTGGCTCCATAGTTTAATTAATTCTGCAATTTTTAGGGAAATGTCCAAAAAAATAATTTTTAAATGCTTGAAATGTCATTTCTAGCTAACCATTTATAATTTTTAATTGCACGGTTTTCCAATAATTGCAGAATGTAATTGTAAATTTGGCCGGCTCCCTCCATAATTAATTCTGCACTTGATAAGGAAATGTCCGAGACAATATTGATTTTTAATGTTGGCAACATAATCTTTTTTTTCATTTTTCATATATATTAAATATATACCATTTATTTTCATAATATTTATTACATTTAAAAAATAATATATTTTAAAATATTTATCACTTTTATACTTCAAGGAGTAATAAATGTTTATTTCTGTATTTAACTTATGACTAATAATTATCACTTTAATTTAATATTTTTTTAAATTAATATTAAATTAAGAGTAATATAGTCTATTTACTCAATAATTTATTATAATTTGAACAAATTTAATAATTTTTTAAAAAAATATAAAATTTTAAATGTGACAAATATTATAAAACAGATATAATAATATTTAAAACTTTTAACCGGGACTAAACTTGCAGTTATCAGTTAAAACTCCTTTGAAATTGAATTAAACTTTTCGCCCTTGAAATTAGTAGACCTGGCTAGAATAAGACTTATCTACATAAGATATATTACAGGAAGATAGTATGTTAAACATAGATATGATGGAAAGATAATAGATACATCTTCTTCTAGTACAAGTCTCCATTAGAGAGCCTGGGTTTAGGAACAAGAATTAAGGGCTTCATTTTCTTGACGACTATACGAAATTTATTTGATAATTCCACTTCAGTACCTTGTGGTAATTTCCATTCAAATGAATGCAAGAATGAAGCCAAAATGTACATATCATCCGTTCTGCTAATGGAATTCCTGCACAAACGCTTCTTCCTGATCCAAATGGTAAGTACTGGAAATTATTTCCAGAATAATCAAATTTGCTAGATTCACTAATTACGAACCTTTCAGGTATAAATTTCAAGGAATTGTCCCCAAAAAAGTGGATCCTTGTGGTAGCATAAACATTGACAAACACAATAGTACCCTTGGGTATGGTATAACCACCTAATGTAGTTGATTGAATTGAAGAACGAGGCATTAACAGAGGAATTGCAGGGTGAAGACGAAATATCTCCTTAAGGACACCACCTAAATATTTCAATTTGGGCAAATGGAAATCTTCTACAATGTTGTAAAGTCCCACAACTTCATCTAATTCTTGATAGACTTTCTTCGTTGCTTCTTGATGAAGCATTAGATTTAATCCTTTATTAAATCTTGTCATGTTTCAATAAAGTTTTCCTGATATGACTTACAGGATAAAATCAATTTGCGCTATTTGACTTTTCTGTGGATAGGTAGAATTTTTCTTTTTTCTTTTTCCCAAATATAAACACTTGCCTACTTTTTTGCGATTAAGCAAATCTTATCCTTAGGAACAGCTGCTTATTTCCTTTTCTAGAAGTAAAAAAGAGAAAAAAGGTGGAAGAGACTATAAATCTTCATTTATAAATTTCTTTTTAAATCAGATGTCAATATTATTAAGCCAATTTTTCTTTTTAATCTTGAATGGGAATGATTTTTTGGTTTTGATGAATTATTTATTCTGTTTGAATGAAGATCTGAAAATCTTAGAAGCACAAGGACTGTTAATATAAAAATAAATTCAGCCACCAAGCCAAAGGGCAAATACAGATGAATCCTTTCATTTTAGTAAAGCTCTAAATTAGAGAGCCTAGGTTTAGGTACAAGAATTAAAGGATTCATTTTTTTTATTACAATCCCAAATTTTTCTGACAACTCCAATTGTGTCTCACATGGCAATTTCCATTCAAATGAATGTAGTAGGGAAGCCAAAACGTACATCATCATCCTCTCTGCTAAAGGAATTCCTGCACAAACCCTCCTTCCAGATCCAAACTGTAGGTACTGAAAGTTGTTCCCTGAGTAATCGAATTTCTTATGTTCATCACTATTTAAGAACGTCTCAGGCCTAAATTCTGAGGGATTGTTCCAAAGAAGAGGATCCCTATGGATAGCATGAACATTTAGGAAAACTGTAGTGCCCTTAGGAATGGTATAGCCACCAAGTATGCCAGATTGGCTAGAAAAATGAGGTGCTAACAGAGGAAGTGCAGGGTGCAGACGAAATGTTTCTCTTAGGACAGCATCTAAATATTGCAACTTAGGCAAATGGAACTCTTCTACAACGTTGTTAATTCCTACAACTTCATCTAATTCTTGATAAACTTTCTTCATTACTTCTTGATGGAGGATTAGCTCTGTCATTGCCCATTCTAGCATGGTTGAGGTTGTGTCGGTGCCACCCACCACAATGTCCTGTTAAGAACACAGACGAAGTTAAAATAAAGAACTTAAAAAAGAAAATAAAGAAAGACATTAATTATGTAAGAATCATACAATTAGCAAGGCCTTGAGTTGTTTGCTGGTGATTGATGTTTCAGCATCTCCATTCTTGTTAAAATCCAAAAGAATCTGCAAGAAGTCTCGCTTTTTCTCACTCTTTTCATTCTTGGGACTCATATTCAAACGTTGCTCTATTACGGGATTAAGAATTTTCTCAAGAAATAAGAACACCTTTCTTGTTTGCTTCTCTAAACCTTGGAAATCAAACCTAGCAAGTACAGGAAAAAAGTCTGAAACATTAGGTTTTCCCTGAAGCACCATAATCTCTTCTGCCAATCTCCTAAACTCTACAACAAAACTACTCAATTTCTGTCCTTCAAGCGTTCCACCGCACAACATTTTGATAATAGCATTTGCAACTATTTCAAATACAAACTCGCCAAAGTTTACTGAGTTATCAGCTCTACTAAACACATCTCTTATTGCTTTCTTTACTTCTCTCTCCCTCAGTGGATAGCAAGCATCAAGATTTGTATTACTTAACATTTCTCGAACAAACAACTTCCGAATCTTCTTCCATTCAGGACCGTAGGATGACCATAGGATATCATTCCCACCATAAGTGATAACTTTAGCAGCTATTGGTGGATCTCTGTTGGCAAATATTGTATCTTTATCGCGAACTACTTCTTTGGCTAGCGATGGTGAGCTGATAACTATGCATAATTTGTTTCCAAGCCAGAGCTTATAAATAGGGCCATACACTTCATTCAATTCTGTGAATTTCTTGTGCAGGAAAGTGCCTAAAAATAGAAGGTATCCCATGACCGGCAAGCCCCAAGGTCCCGGAGGCAATGGAGGTGTTGCTTTCTTTGATTTCCTGAGAAACAAGAAGCAGAATAATGTAATTACAGTAACTGATATGGTAAGAACTGCAGCGAAAACTTTCTGCTCCTCACCGTTGGAAACCGACCAGCACCATGACCAAAAACTACACACCATTTTCAACAGTTTTGTGGAAATATTGAAATGGGATTTTCGACAACTTGAGGACTTTCCTTCTGTATATAAAAATTCAATTAGCCCCAGGATGGAAAAATATTATAAAATTAAAATTATTGAGAATCAGTGAGTTCTTCTGACCTATAATATGATTGGTAACTGCAAGTTGAGGGCTGTCACATGACAATGAATGTTGATTATTTCTTACAATTTCATTAGTATTGTTAATGGACAGGACTTAGATACCATCCGTACAAAAAACCAATTTATAAAGATTTTTTAGGATTTATCATTTTTCACCTGTGACTAGTTAGACTTTGTGACAAAAGCAATCAAACAACACCTAGTGACTCCGTTAAATCTTTTACACTTGATGGAAGATGTGTTGTCAGCAATAGCATCACTTGTCTTAAATAGTTATGTAGTGTCGTCAATTTCTATCATTTTGTGTTGGATCTCACAAACATTGAATCGTTTTGTATGGTGCAGCGAGGTCCATGCTTGCAGTTACCACGTACTGTCCTCGCCGCTAAATATTATTTTTTAGGATATATGTAGCATATTTTTATTGTAAAATGATCGGTAGTGATTGATGTTTCAGAATCTCCATTCCTGTTAAAATCCTAAAGAATCTGCAAGAAGACTTTCTTCCTCATCTTGCTCTTCTCTTCTTGTGGGTTGTATTGTATTAAACTCCCACCACAGATGACATGATATTTTCTTATCAACAAAACACGAGGAGGGCTTATTTTATTGTTCACGTGTCCACAAAAAATTTAACCTTCCTTTCAGAGGCTCAGGCTGTTGGTGTTTTTAATCCCTGAAAATATTATTTCTCTAAATTATTATGTATTTAATAATCTAATATATAAAATAGTTTTTACAGGTTCACAGAGTATTTTTTAAAATGTTATTTAATCTAATATTTAGTGTTTCATTCTTTTTATTAATTTTTTTTTACAATTTTATCCTAATCCTTAATTAATATAAAAAGCTTTTGTTATCACATTGCGCATTTTTTTATCTTTATATTTCGCTTATTTATATTGATAGTAAAAGAAAAAAATGTTATTTATATATTTATATTTAAATAAAAATAAATATTAAAAATAAAAAATATCGATCCTTTAAAATATTAAAAATTTCTTATTTTATTTATAAAATAGTAAACTTTTCAGTTTTTGCTCCTTAAATTTTGAAAATTTTTTTGAGAATTGTGAAATTATTTTTTTTTAATGAATTTAATTAAAATTTTAGATGACTAATGCCTTTTTTTGTTATTTTAAATTTATTGTCAATTAAACAATTATTTTTATCGAACACTTCCTCTCCTAACCACTATTTAAACAACTAACAATTAACTCCTAAGATCTACGAGCTAACAGCTATTAAAACAACTAACAATTATTAAAACAACTAATAACTACTAAAACGAACGGCTAGTGTTGCCTAACAGACCTAAGGAATCTCTTCTATTTAGATTTAGCATAAATCCTTTGCACTCCCGCAGGTGAGTTATTGCAAAATAAAATTTACTTTTTTCATTTTTATCAAAACTGAGAGTATTTATTATTTCAATTAATATATTACTTAAATAAATAGGAAGAACAATATAAACAAAAAAACGAATGTGATGCATATTTCAAAAGACGAAAATGACTTAGATGGAATTTTGATTTTGTGGCTACTTTGTAGCAAAGCAACTCTGGATCGTCTGGTCTACTCAATGACACTTGTCTTGATAATTACTGATGGAGGAGAAAATTCACATTTAAAAAAACAAAACCAATTAGGTTAAAGCTCAATTTGAATTCTCATTAGAATTATAATTCAGGTAAAACCCTATGATTTTATATTTCAAACCTTTGTTCCCAATTTTTTAAAATTGGATTTTTTTTCAAAATTAGAAACTTTTGTTCTCAATCATGAAATAATGTGTGAGAATTCATGCAAAAGCATGTATAATAAAAAGAGTACTATTACTAGAAGAAAGAAATTGTTAAACATGCCCCTCGTTTTTATATTAGGTCTCTATTTACTTATTTTTAAGGTATAGTCTCATCTATGTTCTTATTGATAAAAATCTTCAAATTCTGGTGGTACTTGATGTACAACAATAATGAGAACTACTCATAGAGTTTTGGATCGGACAACCTTGGTGTTGGAATAGCAATCAGAGAATTTTTCAACTTCAAAACAATCCCAAACTTCTCAGAAATATCCATCTTCTTTCCTTCTGGCAATTTCCAATCAAAAGAA
>CANUEX010157321.1:0-46219 GCA_948099535.1 Jatropha multifida | reverse complement strand
TCCTAAATATTAATTTCACTAACCCATGGAACTATTGTTAGCATTTACTACTCTAAATTACATGTAAGCAATCATATATTGCTCATATATGAAAGAATTGAATCTTAATACTACCCACTAATTCCAACAAGAATAGAACTACAGAACACTGTAAAACTAAAGTATTATGGGAGAAAAGTCATACTTGAAACCAAGATGTCATCATCTTTAATTGTCATAGACAATTACAGCTTTGAACCAAACCTCTGTGCCCTCTAACTTTTTCCTCAAAGCTACAACCTCCTCTTATAATTGACGATGCATAGGGGAATTAAAATTTGAAGTTTTTCAACTTTATTTGACAATTTTGAGCATGAATCAAGGGGCTCCGCCAAAGACAATGAACCACAATATGAAACTTGAAGGAAAAATAAAATAATGAAGGGAAAAGGGAAAAAAGGGACAACCAACTATTATACCCAATGACTCAAAAAATTCAGTATTTGATTTTAGGATTTTCTCAGGATCAACTAAAATAAGTGTTGGCAAGTGACGCAAATGGTTGGATTTTTGTTGCTCTGTTGATGGTGAGGATGAAATTGAGCGAAGGTCACTATTGATCTCTCTCCTTTGCGTGAGGGGCAGACCACAGAACACTGGTAAGTCAAGTTAAAACAAGGACATGAGATTATGAGGGTTGCTTTGTAGCTCAAGCTATGAGCTTAAGCCATTCTACGGCCGACAATGGAAGAGAACAGGTTTGGTACTAGGGAAGCGTTCTAGAATCGCATGAGAGAGAGGAAAGGAAGATGACCCAGGTCTGATTCAAGCCTTACTCTTATGCTTTATGTAGTTCTCAATTTGGTTTATAGAAATTACTAGGTTTTTAATTGGTTTCCTTTGGTTTGACTCGATTTTATCTCATTAAGAGTACAATTTGTCATTTAAATATATATCTCTCTTCTCTCTCTTGCTTTTTACATGTATTTAACGGAAATAGGGCATCAATTTGGACGGAAGCACTATTTGATGCAACAGAACTTAATCTCAGGGACTATATAACTAATATACAAAAATACGAGGACGAGTTAATTAATTTTGTAAAACTTGAAGGACTAAATAATTATTTTCCCATTTATTTATTTACTTTAATAACTAGATGAGATCATTATATTTATTTAAATCCATTTATTAAAACTATTTAGCTAAATTTGATTTTCTTTTAGAAATTATATTTCACTTCTCAAATCAATTTAGCAATTAAACCTTTAGATTACATTTAAAACAAGTATTTACCTCATATATTTACATATACTTATTCATTTTACCAAGTAAATAGACTAAGGTTTTTGCAATAAAAATTCATTAAATTTCTTTACTTTTCTTGTCCTCAAAATATTACTTAAAATTCCATTTTCAAATATTTTATTAAATTCAATCAAATATAAATCAAATTTTGCATTTTCTTAACTAATTTATTCTTTCACCAATTTACTTCCTTATTTGATAACACAATTTGTTATTTTGTATAATAGATTTAATTCTTGAATAACCTCTCTTTTTTATCAAAAATTCGGCAATATATTATTTATAATCTAATCTGTCAAAATTTCATATATATCACAATAATCACACAGCCTATCCATCGGGCACTTCACAATAATTTTCTATCTGCCATTTATGGTATTTCACCAATTATCAATATCAATTTCCATTCCATTTTTATTAACTCATTAATAAACTTAAATCGTCTTAATTTCAAATCCGTATAGTTACAAATTCTCATTATCTTTAATTTACTACTTTCACTAATAAATTGAAAATTCATTTCACCATTAATTAATTTACTCAATTTTTAACCAAGCCAATTCAATCAAAACTACTTAAGAAATTTTCAAGTTGGAATTTTGACTGAATTTTAACAAACTGAATCTTAAAATATATCAATCAAAAATCAGGTTTCAAATTCAGTTCAAATGCAAGGGAGTGAAGAATCTGCCTCCTAGGAACTCGCCGGAGTCTCGCCGGCCAATCACCAGACTGCTGTCGACGTTGCCTTTTACGGTGGCTGAAAAATTCAACTGCACCCAAAAATTGCAAATTATATATCAATTTGTTCGTTATGATAAGAGGATCACTAATATGTGGTCATTTTAATATGAATGTGGACTATTTGGTCAAAAATTGATCAAGAAAGTTCACAGTTCACCGTTTTGGGTTTTATAAATTCGATAATAAAAATTGGTACAAAGCCATCAAATAAAAGAGGATGAGGATTGAAGTCTTTTGGTACTAACCTCGGGCCTTGGGCTTGCTAGAAACAACATATATTATAAAAATAATCAGTGTTGCGAGCTTTTAGCTTTGATCTCTCTCAATCGGATGCCAAATTGCGTGAACCAAAACTGGAATCATGAACCTTGTGATGAGTAGATATTTTCGAGTACTTGCCAGATTTAGTGGCCGATGGCCGGAGAACAATGGACATGAAGGGGAAGGACATTGGTGTCGTGCAAGAGAGCAGGGAGAGAGGGGTTCTGCATTTCTTTCTTTTTTTTTCCCTTTTCTTTTCCATCACTCCTTTCTTCTTTTACTTTTTACTTTATTTCTTTATTTCTTTTTCATTTCATTTTTTTTTAACACCCTCTTCTTTTTTTTTTCCCTAAAAAAATTTAATTTGGTTGGAACTAGCTTATAGAAGATTTTGCCTTTGTTTTCTATTTGTTCGGATCCAATTTAAATGGTTTTCAATTTAGTTTGATTTTTCTCTCCTAATTCCTTAATTTCTATCTTCATTCATTCTCTTTCATTGATTAAAATTTACAATTAAATTTTTAAATGAAAAATATTTTTGAAAATAAATTTACAGGCCATTTCATATCATTATTTTGTAATATTTCTTAAATGTTATAAAAGGTAGTTGTTTCTTCTAAAAGTTGGTGAGTCACAAAATTATAGCTCTGCCTATTAATATTTTGTAATATTTTCAAGTACGGTTGTTTTTTATAAAATTATTGAATTACAAAATCATAAATACAGGTTTCAATATTTTGTAAAAGTTTCTAATATTTTATAAAATTAAAACTCAAGGTAAATTAAAGTAAGGAAATTTTTCCTTACTTTTCCATGAAGGCACTGTAGCAAGCCCCTAATTTAATATTTAAAAGTTATGATATTTTTGTACGTTATAAATTTCCTCAAATTTGACTTTGAAGTAAATTAACTTCTTTTAGACTTTACTTCTGAAAAATATTTTTCAAATAATTAATTTTTTATTATTTTTTTATAATTTTAAAAATTAAAAATTTTAATTTATAAGATTATAGAAATATTTTAAATTGTAAAATATTATATCTTAAAAATTTATTATTAAATGTAAAAAAATATATAAATTGATAAGTTATTATGGTATTTATCAATGATGGAAAATATATAAAATGATAATTTTTTTTTTCCAATTACCACTTTAGCTAGGTTTTGTATAAAAAAGATGATGATTAGAGCATCGACTTTGGATGGACAGTAGCAACAAAAACAAAAATGAAATCCTTAAATGGGCAATGGTGTTATGAGCACATGGGACAAGATTAATGCAAAGAAATTATAAATTGGTATGCAAGCAACAAACAAGGATACATTTCTCCTTTTTATCATTTTATTGCCTTTTTCTTTGTAACTTTGGTCAATGTCTTTGCCTTATCATTATTGGAACTTAACTCCTACTATAAGGTTTCTCATCAAAATGGTCACCCTTGTTGATGCCTAATCATATTTGCAGAGCCCATCTATGACTTGCTTTAATATTTACATTCCCTCACTTTCATATCATTTCTTTTTCTTTTTGTTTGAGAAACATACAGTATCTCCTTACATGCTTAGTTGGCTTCTCTGAACTCTCTCTCATAAGTTGCACTTGCCACGGTTTCTGCAATGAAGACTTACAGCTACAAACTAAGTTATAGAATCGAAAGGCTTCCAAAGAAGCTCCAATTTACAAATCAATAGCAACCTTCGAATAACCAACTGATGCCAACCTTTTGCCCTAGCAATGTTCAAAGCACTGTCAATACCCTATAATTCTGCCTTCAACGAACCCCAATGCCCCAGAATCTACTGAAAACCCATGATCCAACGCCCATTATCATCGTGAAAGACTCCCGCACAGGCTGCTGGACCAGAATTGCCCTTAGAGCATCCATACATATTGACCACCATCCAGCCTACCGGCGGACGTTTCCAAGCCACAAAGGATAAATAGTGTTGCACTGTAGAAGGATATATCAAACTACTACGAGACCATGCTCTCACAATCTCAGCTATCCTCCCCATAATAAACTCCTTTGAAGTAGGCTGCATAGAACTATTTGGATCAAAACCTTTAGTATTGCAAAATTTCCACAAACACCAAAGAGAAGCTAGAAATACAATATCCTAAGAAATGACATCAATCTGAATTGCAAAATTATTTAGAGTTAAGAAATCCAAGACTGCAACAGTAATGGTAAAAAGACCGGAAATAAAGAAGCTTTCACCAAAATGATCCCATAAAGAAGCTGCATGAGAACATTCTCTTAAAGCAACATTAATTATGTGCTCTGCATCTCCTTAACCAATTGTCATGTTAAATCTCAACTGCAAAATTATGTGCTCCAAATTGAACATAATTTTTCCATGAGCCACTTTCCAAAGAAACATCCGCGTCCTCTGAGTTACCCGAACTCTCCAAATCTTCTTTGATAATAAGTTAGGCACAGAAAATGGTCTAACCATTTAGCTTTATAAGCGGAACGAACTGAATAATAACCAGAAGAAGTAAAACTCCAAGCTAAAGTATCCCATTCCTCCAAGTTTTCGGATAAACAAAAAGGAATGAAAATATTGAGGATACTTAGAGAGAAATAATGCCTGAGAAGATCCCAATTCCATCCTTGCCCCATAATCCAATAATGACGAACCACCTCTTTTTCTCAAAATCAGAAACTGGAGCAAGAGTATATTGACTAAAGGACTAATAGAAAGCCATAGATCATACCAAAATCCAGTATCAAGACCAGTTCTGATATCTTTAATCATCTCCTTCCTAACCAAATCTACTCCACAGCAAAAAGCCTTCCACACAACCGAAGATTGAGATTTAACACCCCACTGCTAAATATTTATTGACAAAGCACTTAGTCCATAAGGAATTAGAATTCTTCATAGCCCTCCAACATAACTTTCCCACTAAAGCTTTATTGATGGATTGCAAAATTTGAATACCCAAGCCCCCTTCAATTTTTGTCAATTGGATGGTACTCCAATTAATCAAATGCACCCGCTTTTCTTCCTTCCTACCACGACATACAAAATCTGTACACAATTTCTCCCTCTCCCGACATAAGAAACTAGGTAAATATTACTCCCTCCATTCCACTTTAATAACAATATTTGCTCTTTTCACAATGATTAAAAAAATTATTGAAATTCATTGATTTCTAAAAATATATAGTAGAATGCCTACATTGTCATTCTTAGATGTAAATATAAAAATAAATTACACTGATAAATGTGGATAAAATTGGGAAAAAAAATAGTGTTAAAATTCTAAATGAGCATTTAAAGTGAAACAAGGTAAAATGTCTATTTGTTACTATTAAAATGGAATGGAGAGAGTATATTGGATTGTATACACAAGAAGAGACAAGAGAACTTATTGTACTAGGGTTACTCGACTAGCTCTAGACCAAGATTTAGCCCCCACCCTTCCAACCTAACTTTCATTTTATCTAAAATATACTCATAGGTATTAATTTACCTTTTCATGATTAAGGGGCTGTTACATATAAGATAAATGGTAGAAATGTAATTAGGAATTAATATAGTTAAGAAACAAAATTAGTTAGAATATTCCTATAGTACTGGACACAGCTGGTGTGACTGCTATCGCCCTTTATATTCTGCTATTGTCCTGTATATGTATACATCTCATTAGAGGCAAGAAGATCCAATTTAGTAATACAATCAATATTGCAGAAGCGTTGCTATTTTAACAATTACAATTGCGTGAATAGTAAATATGTGTAATGAGCATTAACGATTGTACTAAAAATTACACCAAATAAATTCCCAAATAATTGAAGTGGTTGTAAATAGTCCCACTAAACTCCAACTTTGTAAATAGTCCCACTAAACTCCAACTAACTAGGCATGTAATTAATAGCAAAATATATCACACTACTATACACCCTAATAAAATAGCTCCAAAATAAAATGCACAATGAAAAGCTATAAAATACACAAATAATGAGATTGACCAATTTAACGAGGTTTGACCAATTTTACATGCATTCTCGAACACCATTCAATTTAATATTTAACTAATTTAGAAATGTTATAAATGGAGAGAAGACAATTGAGCCAATTATACTGGTTATTGTCGTTCTTAAAATGGGATGCTAAACAATATAGGGGGTGGCCCTATTTATAACTAAAGCTCACCTGCCAAAAGCTCAATTTTCCCAATGTGGGATTTGAGCCATCAATACAATAAATCTCCACCTTGGTGAATGATAATCACTAAAATGCATATGGTTTTATATATAATTTTTATTATTTTAGTTATGTTCTGAAATTCTTTTGTTAATAAATTAGTCCCATTATTAGTAGATTTCATTATTTTTTATTTTTAGTATGAGCTGAACTAATTTCTACTATTTTAGGCAAAGAAATCAAAAGAAATAAGTTTGTTTGATAATTTCATGTCAATTTAGTTTGTATTTCTGAAATGGCTTTGAAAATGATCATTCGATTTGTCACTTGAAAATTTATGCTCTTAAAATGACCTAAAAAATGATCATTCGGCATGTCATATGAAAGCATCAATTTAACTTTCTGCATGGCTGACAATGTCGTTGCATAGTGGCACCTTGTCTTTCATTGCATCATCTTTAGCTTATAGAGTTGGTTACACATCTTGTTTTTATTTAGTAGTAAAAGGATTGGTAACAAAAAGTGAATAATTGAAAGAAAGAAAATAAACAAATCACCTTTGTTGGATTCACTTTTTCCCAACAATCAACAACAAGTGGGCTTATAATATTTTTTACTTACTGCTTCTTAAAAAGACAATAACGGGCTGGCTCTCTCTCTCTCTTTACACAACAAATAATAACAACGGGTTGCTCCTTCTCTCAATAGAACTTGTTGCTCCTCTCCCCATCTCAGCTTCTTCTCAATCACTAATCAACAACAACTATTTTCATTCTTTGTTTCTTCTCCCCTCGCACCTGTACAACTCCAAAGCAACAACATCACCACAGAAGGACTAACCCAAGAGGCTTGCAAATCAAAGGACAGAAAGGCCCGCTAGACTGATAGGAAGAGATATGAAAGTTGAATATCAAGACTTGGATTTAAAGCTCAATTGGAAAATAGTAAACAAACCCAAGTTTAATTATTATTCAATGCTTTTGTTTCTCTATTTTTATTGGAATATTATTATGGATGTTATGCTAGGCTAAACTCTGAATCTAGTTATGAGAACTATTTATTAGATTAATGTATCCAAAAATAGTTTGATTTATTCTTATTTATGTCTAAGGGTTCTTGATTTAATATGTTTAATCTTAATGCCTATGGATATGTTGGGCCCCATATTTGCATGATTTTTAGACCAACTTGTATGATTGGAAGATTGACTTGTTAGTCGGACTGCACATGTTAAACTTAGAAAAACAAACCTAGGGATAGGCTGGATTTCTTCGAGAACCAAAAGATTAACACCAACTTATTGGGTTTCAATCAACGTAGTACCATGAAAGTAGGTACCATTTTGATTCTAACATATCCATTTAGCCTTGGAAGAGGAACTTGGATATTTTAGGTTAGTCCTCCTTTAGAAACAAGTTTAAACTATTAACTCGACCATTCGCGGGACACATTAAGCTAATAAATATCCCATAGCTAGATTATCTTAATATTTGATTATTTAAAGTCTAAAAAAATTGTTAGCTTAATTCATATTTAAATTTTGTATTTGTTTAAATTTTATTATAGTTTATTTTATGCTTGCCAAAATATTAATTTACAGTCATCCTGATAATTGTTAAACATAAAAATTAGTAATCTATTCCCCAGATCACCTTTGTTGGACTTGCTTTTTCCCAACAATCATCAACAAGTGGGTTTATAATATTTTTTACTGGATGCTCCTTAAAAAGACAATAACGGGTTGGCTCTCTCTCTCTACACAACAAATAATAACAATGGGTTGCTCCTTCTCTCAATAGAACTTGTTACTCCTTCTCTCCCCATCTCAGCTTCTTCTCAATCACCAATCAACGACAACTATTTTCACTCTTTGTTTCTTTTGCCCTACACTTTTTAAGGATACTAAAAATTTTGTGATTTCTTGTGACAGGTGCCAGAGAACTTAGAATGTGTCAAGAAGACACGAGATGCCACTCCATCGTATTTTGGAGGTCGAAATATTTGATGTTTGGGGGATAGACTTTATGGGATCTTTCCCATCGTCTTACTCAAACAAGTACATTTTATTGGCAGTCGATTATGTATCCAAATGGGTAGAGGCAGTTGCTACACTAATCAATGATGCAAGAGTGGTGATAAAATTTTTAAAGAAATTTGTCCTGACTAGATATGGGGCATCGCGAGTTCTCATTAGCAATGGGGGAACTCATTTCTACAATCGGAGCTTAGAAACACTTCTAAAAAATTTGGAGTCACCCACAAGGTAGCAACTCCTTATCACCCACAAACCAGCGGATAAGTCGAAATTTCCAATCGAGAAATTAAGGGTATTTTGCAGAAAACTGTGAATAATACCAGGAAGGATTGGGCAATCAAATTGGATGATGCTCTTTGGGCCTACAGAACTGCATATAAGACCCCGATTGGAATGTCGCCTTTTCAAGCTAGTGTTTGGAAAATCATGTCATCCATCGGTAGAATTGGAACACAGGGCCTTTTGGGCAATCAAAAAATTAAATGTTGATTTGAAGGCCGCTGAGGAACTAGATTATTGCAGCTCGACGAGCTTGAAGAATTGGGGCTGGATTCTTATGAAAATGCCAAAATCTACAAAGAGAGGACCAAGGTGTGACACGATATGCACACCCGAAGGAAAGATTTCAAGGAAGGTGATCCTGTGTTACTTTTTAATCCCCTCTTGAAACTCTTTCCGGGAAAATTAAAATCCTATTAGTTTGGACCCTTTTGCGTAATAAAGGCGTTTTCCTCATGGAGCAGTCAAAATTCAAGGCGAATTTTCCAAATCTTTCAAAGTCAATGGCTAGCGCTTAAAGCCGTACCTAATTGATGAAAGTATATTGCAAGGAGTCAAATACTCCTTCACAAAGCCACCAGGTTGATCCAAAAAAATTGCAAGGTTGAGCTAAGGACCTAAAACTAGTGCTTATTGGGAGGCAACCCAATTATTTTTATTTTATTTTTTTTTATGTTTGTTTGTTTTTATTTCTTTTTTTATCACTAATTTCACCTTCTTTTATTTTACATTTTATCATTTTAACACTACTTTCTATTGTTTTCTTTTCTTTTTGGCATTTTCAAAATTAAAAAAAAGGGAAGAAGGATAAAATTTTTTCGTTGCAGGCACAAATGAGAATCAAGATGATCATTCCATAGCCCATCTCTCCTTCATTAGTAGAGGCAGGCACGAATGACACTCAAGATGATCATTTCACGCCCTATCTCTCCTTCACTATCAGAGGTAGGCGCAAATGACAATCAAAAGGATCATTTCACAGCTCATTTCTCCTCCAATATCAGAGACGATGGGATAATTTTTCTATATAATGACCTACTTTTCAGGTGCAACTTTCTAACCTCTTTTCGTGCCTTGTTAAGGATTTTGGAATACCCATTGACACTACTATTTTTATTCCCTTAATCTTTCCAACTTGTATTGTTTTGCACATTCTAATTGTCTTACAGGTACATGCTTAGCAATTAAGTGTGGGAGATACCCTCTTTCTGGTGATATTTTTCTCACCCTCACTCTTTCTTTTCATTAACATTGAGGACAATGTTCTGATTAAGTGTGGGAGAGCAACAATTAATTCATTTTTTATGAAATGACCTTCAGAAAGAGCATTCCATTGGTCATTTGGGTTTGCATTTTTTGTTTTACTGTGTATATATTTTGCAATATCCATATATTTTGCAACATCCATGAAATCCACACCCATGTTTCAAATCAAAATTTTCATGCAAATCTACTAATAGATTTAATGAAACATATAATTTATTTTTGCACAAATTAATTTTTAAAAGCAGCTCAACTTTACTCTTAATGATGAATTTCTTAGTTTCCTTTAGTATTGAGATTTGACTAATTTTTAGGCCCTAATTTCTCAATTAAGTGAAAGGTCTTTCTTTTGGTAATTGAAACTTACAACTTGAATTTGTAATTATCTTCATGATTATAGGATTAGGTGCAATTTAGGTAGAATAAAGATATGTCTAAAGAAACTTATGTGTGGATGATGTTAGACAACAAATCCTAGAACATTCTTTCTAAGACTTTTGAAGCGAAATTTTAAAGATTGTACACTTTTAGGAATATGATCCAGGCATTTCTTTGAATTAACCACATTTTATCACCATACCTACCCCTTTTAAAAACTCAACCCTTGCTAGCCATTTTGAGCTTATAAAATTTCAAGTTTTCTTTCTTTTAAAACCCTATTTAAAATCAATACTAAAAAGCCTTTTAACTACCCATCTAGAGAAAATTAAATTAATCCTTTGAATTTAAGCAGAGGTTTGAGAAAACTGACACTATATTATGGGAGCACTTTTCTCTCTAGAAGCTTAAACATAGTCCATTAGAAGTGAAAGAAATTTTTAATAGAGAAGAATTGAGATTATAAGCATCCATTTGTTACAAACATTACAAAAGATGTACCAGTGATATAACAAGTGGCAAGCTGAATTTTAGGCTGAAAAAAAAGAAGAAAAAAGCTCTCCAAATTGCAAAAATTCAAATTTCTCTAACCTCCAAATGTTAGAATTAAAAGGATATTTTCGCAATTTGAGCCTTTTATAGACCTGTCTTTCATTAAATCATGTTTATCCCTTTTACTTTCCCCGATACAACCCTAAAAAGACCTGTTGGTTCCTTAAAGTTGTGCATTCTTCATTAGTGGAGAAAGAATTGGAAAGTTTGCATATGGGATTTGTGAGATCTTATGAGATAAAAATGCATTAATCTGTTTATATGTCTAATGCACATTTCTTCTCTTAAAATATATCTGAGATTGCCTATCTTCATTTGAGTCTATACGATTGAAGTAATAGCAAAGACTTATTGAGATGAACATGATCCTCTCTGAATGGTCAATTTCTTATTTGAGGAAAGAGCCATAGGATTTATTAAGTCTCATGAAATAGTATCCCTTGAAATTTGTATGTAAAGGTAAGTGTGAGTTGAATTTTCTTCATTGCATGAAAAATATTTTGCATTGCTTGAGGACAAGCAATAATCTAAGTGTGGGAGATATTGATAATCACTAAAATGCATATGGTTTTATATATAATTTTTGTTATTTTGGTTATGTTTTGAAATACCTTTATTAATAAATTAGTCCCATTATTAGTAGATTCCTTTATTTTTTATCTTTACCATGAGCTGAACTAATTTTTACTATTTTAGGTAAAGAAATCAAAAGAAATAAGTTTTTTTGATAATTTCATGTCAATTTAACTTGTATTTCTGAAATGGCCTTGAAAATGATAATTTGATTTGTCACTTGAAAATTTATGCTCTTGAAATGACCTCAAAAATTATCATTTGACATGTCATTTGAAAGCATCAATTGAGCTTTCTACATGGCTGACAATGCCGTTGCATAGCTGCACCTTGTCTTTCATTGCAGCATCTTTAGCCTATAGAGTTGGTTACACATCTTGTTTTTATTTGGCAGTGAAAGGATTGGTAATAAAAAGTGAATAATTGAAAAGAAAGAAAATAAACAAATCACTTTTGCTGGACTCACTTTTTCCCAACAGTCAACAACAAGTGGGCTGATAATATTTTTTACTGGCTGCTCCTTAAAAAAACAATAACGGGCTGGCTCTCTCTCTCTCTCTACACAACAAATAATAACAATGGATTTCTCCTCTCAATAGAACTTGTTGCTCCTTCTCTCCCCATCTCAGCTTCTTCTCAATCACCAATCAACAACAACTATTTTGATTCTTTATTTCTTCTTCCCTCAGACCCACACAACTCCAAAGCAACAACATCACCACAGAAGGACTAACCCAAGAGGCTTGCAGGAGAGAAAGGCTTGCTAGACCGATAGGAAGAGATACAAAAGTTGAATATTGAGACTTGGATTTAAAGCTCAACTGCAAAATAGTAAACAAACTTAAGTTTAATTATTATTCAATGCTTTTGTTTCTCTATTTTTATTGGAATATTATTGGATGTTATGCTAGGTTAAACTCTGAATCTAGTTATGGGAACTATTTATTAGATTAACGTATCCAAAAATGGTTTAATTTATTGTTATTTATGCTTAATGGTTCCTGATTTAATATGTTTAATCTTAATGCCTGTGGATATGTTGGGCCCCATATTTGCATGATATTTAGAACAACTTGTATGATTAGAAGATTGACTTGTTAGTCAGATCGCACATGTCAAACTTAGAAAAACAAAACTAGGGATAGGCTGGATTTCTTCGAGGACCAAAGGATTAACACCAACTTATTGGATTTCAATCAACGTAGTACCGTGAAAGTAGGTACCATTTTGATTCTAACACGTCCATTTAGCTGTGGAAGAGGAAGTTGGTTATTTTAGATTAGTCCTCCTTCGGGAACATGTTTAAACTATTAAATCGACCATTCGAGGGATGCATTAAGCTAATAAATATCCATAGCTAGATTATCTTAATTTTTGATTATTTGATGCCTAAAAAAATTGTTAGCTTAATTCACTCATTTTAATTTGTATTTGTTTAAATTTTATTGTAGTTTATTTTATGCTTGCTAAAATATTAATTTACAGTCATCCTGATAATTGTTAAACATAAAAATTAGTAATCTATTCCCCAATCCCTATGGATTCAACAACCTTTTTCTCTATATTTCTTTTACGGCCCGTGCACTTGCAGAATACACATTCATTGCCCATTAGTGAAATTTTCACATTTACAATTTTTCTCAGTTCTCTCGCAACTGTGTAGTGTCTTCAAATGCTCTTTGAAGCACAACTTCAATTTTTAACAACATTGATCAAGTCGAACAGTGTTTGAACTTGACCGTTGTCACTACTTTTGTCATCATATCAGCAGGATTTTCTATCGTCTTGATCTTCTGAATTTGTGTGTCACCTTCTTCCAGAATTTCTCCCACAAAGTGATATCTAATATCGAAATGCTTCGTCCTTGCATGATATACTTGGTTCTTTGCTAAATGAATAACACTTTGATGATCACAATGCACCTTTATGTGCTTTTGTCCAACTCCCAATTCATCAAGCAACCCTTGAAGACAAATCGCCTCCTTAACAGCCTCTGTGATTGCCATATATTCTGCCTTTGTAGTAGACAAAGCCACTATTGACTGTAACGTAGACTTCCAACTCACCAGTACTTTACTAAGTGTGAACACATAACCGATAGTCAATCGACGTTTGTCCAAATCACCTGCATAGTCGGAATCATAATAATCAACTATACTCTGACTGACTTCTTTATCCTGCTGAAAGATCAATCTAGTATCTACGGTGTTCAAGATGTACCGTAGAATCCATTTCACAGCTTGCCAATGCTCCTTACCAGGATCATGCATATACCTACTCACAACTCCAACTGCTTGTGAAATGTCGGGCCTTGTACACACCATAGCATACATTAAGCTACCAATTGCGTTTGCATATGGAACCTTTGACATATATTCTTGTTTTGCATCATTCTTTAGAGATAAAGCTGCACTAAGCTTGAAAAGTGGAGTAAGAGGTGTACTAACATGTTTTGACTTTTTATCCATGTCAAAAAGCTTTAGTACCTTTCTCAAATACTACTTCTGAGTTAAACACAGTCTCCCCAATTTCTTATCTCTGCTTATCTCCATATCGAGAATCTTGTTAGCTTCACCCAAATCCTTCATTTTGAATTCTCGATTCAACTGGGACTTCAACTTCTCAATTTCTCCTTTATTCTTTGATGCTATTAGCATATCATCAACATAAAGAAGAAGATAAATGAAAGATTCATCTTGTAACTTGAGCAAATACACACAATGATCATATTTACTTCTTGTGTACTTTTGTCTTTTTAGAAACTTGTTAAATCATTTGTACCATTGTCTCGGAGATTGCGTCAATCCGTACAATGATTTTTCAAGTTTGCATACCATATCTTCTTTACCAGCAACCTTGAATCCTTCTGGTTGAGTCATATAGATTTCCTCTTCTAGGCCACCATGTAAAAATGCAGTTTTTACATCCAATTGAACTAGTTCCAAATCAAATTATACTACCAAGGCCAACAAGATTCGAATGGAGGAGTGTTTCACAACTAGAGAAAACACTTCGTTATAATCAATTCCCTCCGTTTGAGCATAGCCCTTGGCTACCAATCTTACCTTGTAGCGAACTCATTTGACTCGTCAGAAAATCCTTCCTTTTTTGCATATACCCATTTGCACCGAATTGCCTTCTTCCCTTTTGGCAGACTAGCTAGCTTCCATGTCTGATTCTTTTGAAGGGAGTGCATTTCTCCATCCATAGCTTTCCTCCACCTTTCCTTTTCTGAACTTCAGATAGCTTTAGTAAAAGTGGTAGGAACTTCATCATTTACAATTGGGGATGCGTAAGCCACCATATCAACATAGTGAGTAGGCTTTTGAATCTCTCTTTTTGGCTTACTCAAAGCAATTGATTTAAGTTGCTGTGAAGGTTCTTGGATTCAAACCTCTTCATCATTCGATTCTTCTTCTATTGTAGTAGTGTCTCAATCTTTTTCATCTTCTACTGCTGGCTCAATAATTTTTCTTTTAAACTCTCTACCTATTTTAAAGTGCTCTCCACCTGCTGTGACGTTCCATCCGACTGCTCCTTAGTCACCCTTTTCGATATGGTAGATTCATCAAAGGTGACATCCTTGCTAAAGATTATCTTCTTTGTCTCTAGACACCGAAGTCTATATCCTTTCACGCTTGAGGCAATTCCCACAAAGATAGCTTTCTTTGCTCTTAGATATAACTTTGATTCCTTAACATGATAAAATGCAAAGGAACCAAACACACGGAAGGAATCATAATCTGTAGTAGGTTTTCTAGACCATACCTCTATAGGTGTTTTTCCATCAATAGCAGTTGATGGTAATCGATTAATAATGTGGCACGCGTATGTTACAGCCTTAGCCTAAAATTGTTTGCCCAACCCAGCATTGGATAACATATACCAAACTTTCTCCCGCAATGTTTGATTCATGCATTTTGCCACCCCATTCTGTTGCGGTGTGTGTCTAACTGTGAAGTGTTGCACAATTCCTTCATCTTCATAAAGCTTCATAAATGGATCACTTTTATATTCTCCACCTTTATTTGTTCAGAGACATTTGATCCTTCTGCCTATTTGATTTTCCACCATCTTTTTCCATATAAGAAAAAACACCAAACACTTCATCTTTCGTCTTCAGAGTATACACCCAAACACCTTAAGAAAAACCATCAACAAAGGTCGCAAAGTAGTGTTTAACCTCCCATTGAAGCAGTCTTAGAAGGTACTCATACATCAGAGTGAACATAATCTAATATACCCTTAGTATTATGGATTGTAGTGCCAAACTTCTCTCTTGTCTATTTCCCTTTGATGCAATGTTCACAGAAGTCTAGTTTGCAGGTCCTTACATCCTTTAATAATCCTTAATTTGATAGAATTTTCAAGGATTTTTCTCTTGCATGTCCTAAGTGCATATGCCATAACTTGGTTG
Organism: Jatropha multifida; assembly: GCA_948099535.1. NCBI lineage: Eukaryota > Viridiplantae > Streptophyta > Magnoliopsida > Malpighiales > Euphorbiaceae > Jatropha > Jatropha multifida. The sequence continues at coordinate 30,275 of CANUEX010157321.1, read as the reverse complement.
CTTCTAGCTCCTTCTCATTGCTAGATACTGTAACTGTCGTCATTCTAATAACTGCATTACCTTGATGGTAATACAAATTATTTCTTCTTCTTAATCCTTTCATTAGCACCAATGCACCAGAGATGACTTTCATCACTCCATCTTCTACAACCATTTTGGAGCCTTTTGATTCTAAGACTCCCACAGAGATGAGATTTTTTCTCAGACTGGGCATGTACAGGACATCAGTCAGAATCCTAATTGATCCATTATGATTCCTCAAACGGATTGAACCGATCCCTTCTATGATGTAAGGATTATCATTTGCTGTGTAGACCACTTCATCTTCAAGCTCTTTAAAGTTAAAGAACCATTCCCGGTTGGGGCACATGTGATGGCTACATCTTGAATCAAGTAGCCATGCACCAGATAAGCTTGTTGAGCATGCAATGGAAGAGCTCATTGATGTCATCACAACTAATGAATAGCCCGTGTCAGCATCATCACACTTAGTTAAATTTGAATCTATGACAGCTTTTCCTTTCTTAGGCTTCAACTTCGGCAGTCCTTCTAATGGCCTTTCTCCTAGCAAAAGGCACACTCCTCTTTGTTTGGTTTGGATTTTGAAAGGGATCTTCCTTTCTTTCCTGTCCTTCGGCTTTGTGGACGACATCTGATAACCAATTCCTCTCTTGCTTCACTTGCCCTTTCTTTCTTCTCCTTTTTCCTCAATTTGTGGCTGTATAGGGAAGCACAAACTTCTTTGAGAGTCACTGCAACTTCCCCATGAAGTAGAGTAGTTTCAAGATCCTCATATTCATCAAGAAGTGATCCCAACAACATTAAAGCCAAATCTTTGTCTTCGTATGTCTCATCAAAATTCATCAGATCAACCACCAACTGATTGAAATTTGTGATGTGATCATTCATCGTGGTACTAGGAACATAAGTAAAGTGAAACAATCTCTTCTTTATGTAGAGTTTTTTTTACTGCTTTTCTTTATAAATTTTTCCTCCAGTGCCTTTCACAATTTATTTGCAGAAGTTTCTTTTGAGAATGCATACTTTTGCTCTCTAGAAAGACACGAGCGAATTGTACCACATGCCAACTGATTCATGGTCTTTCACTCATTCTCCTCCATCTCTTTTGGTTTCTCCTCTTCAATAGCAACATCTAGACCTTGTTGAAAGACAGCGTCTAGAAGTTCACTTTGCCACATGCCGAAATGGCCAGTCCCATAAAAAATTTCCACCATAAATCTTGCATTTGTCATAGCATTCCTCACTAGAATAGATGAGGAGGAAGTTGACACCATAGGTGTGGAAGTTTTCTTATCATCAGTAATTTTTGCTGCAAATTCTATTTAATAACTTTCAAAGACAAAATCTAGTAACCAGGAATCTTTTCTGATGTGATAGATCAGACTAGTTTACAATCACAGAGCATACTTAGAAACCTTGGCTCTGATACCAATTGTTGCGGAAGCGTTGCTATTTTAACAATTACTATTGTGTAAATAGTAAATATGTGTAATGAGCATGAACGATTGTTGTAACAGACTATTTTTTGGTGTCGTTAATAGTGATTTATCGATCTATAAATAGTACAATCAGTCCGGGACTTGGTATTATTTCGGTTTGAAAAAATTATTACGTGTATTTTATTTAACATTTTTGGAGCATGTTTGCATGATTTGGGTGGGTAGAAAATATTTCATGAATATTTTTTATGAATTAAGAAATTTAATGAATAATGAATTTTAGAGTAGTATATTAAGGAATAATTGAGAAATTATTTTTGTGGAGTTAATTCAATTAATTGGTGGAGTTAAATAATATTTGGAAGAGAGTTATTTGATGAATGTTTAGAGCCATTGGATGAGATTACTTAGGACTTGATCAAAGCCATTCATTTGGCATAAAATAAGGAAGCAAAAGTTGACTTTCCTACTTAAAGTTACGACTCATCAACACATTTTCTCTCTTCCCTTCTTCTCCAACGCCACCATCTTCTTCTCTTCTTCCTCCATTTCTTTCATTTTACTACTTCCAAATTACCACTAAACTACCTAATTAAACCATAGAATAGTGATTAATTCTTAAGAAATAAGTAGTAGAAGTTGAAATTGGTGATTAAAACCAAGGAGAGTTGAAATTGCCATTGAAGCAAGTAAGTTGTGGATTTTGAGTTTTATGATTTAATAAGTAGAATTCAAGGTTTAGGCATGGGATTAATGCATTAAATCATGCTCCATTCATTTCTTTTGTTAATTTTGATTTTAATGTGCACTTTTTCCTACATTGAAGAAGTGGGAGAACCTTCCACCAAAGGGAAAGGAAAAGCTAAAGAGTGAAGCTTTCTAAGCTTCTTAAAGCTTGATTGAAAGGTTAGTGCACTAGTATTTCCATTTCCCTTTCAATTTCTTTAAATTTGAGATTTACGGGTTTTTAATGATTTTGGGGAATTATGTGGAATGAGTTGGAAAATGAACAATTGGATGTTTTAATGTGATTTCCTATGATTTATAAGCATGAAAGAATGCTTGAATGGGAAGAGGAACCTCTCCTCCCTCTTCTCTCATGAATGGCCAAACCCTCCTTAGAGGAAGGGCCTTGATTTTTTTTGTTGTTTTTTTTGTTTTCCTTTGATTGTAAATGAGCTTTGAAGTGGTTTTCCTTATGATTTGTGAAAGTAATTTGGAAGGAAACTATTTTTTCCTCTGTTTTTAAAGGATGGCCGAACCTATGGAGGGTGAAGGGCCTTTGTGTTTGTTTGATTTTTAAGCTTGATTTTAACTTAAATGAGTTTGTTTATAAGTAATTTGGTGATGGTTTAAAGCTTAATTTTGAATTCTAATGTCTTAGTATTTTTCATGACTTAAAGAAGGTTTTGAAGTGGTAAAATGTGTTTTATGGTTAAGTGTTTAAAGTAATGGATTTAATGATTTTGAGTTAGTGATTAAGGCATTTGATGGAGGAAGCTTTTCCTCCTTTGTTTTCATAAAGAGGACAAACCTTCTTTAGTAGGTAAGGCATGATTTTGGTATTTTAAATGTTGATCTTTATGTATGTTTAAGCTATGATTATTTGTGATTAAAAAGTATGGTGAATGAGAGGATTTGAAGTGCATTTACAAGTTGTAAGATAAGTGATTTTGAAATAATAAGTATTAATTATAAAATGTTTTGGATAAGGAATGGTGAATGAGAAATGAGATTATTTGTGGAAGACCACATGTATTTTGGGCTCTACTATGCATGATTGAAATGTAGTATGATAAGATTGATTTTGATATGTGAGCATGCTCGGGGTTATCAGCCCATTCTATTATGTGGAGCTATGATCATATGCTAGGGTTATCAGCCCTTATGAATAAGCAGACGTGCTTATTATGTGATGGGGGTGGTGCTTTCATAGGCCACGTTTGTGTGATGGGGGTGGGGCTTCCATAGGCCACGATTATGTGATGGGGGTGGCGCTTTCACAGGCCACGATCGAATCTGCTTACGTTCATTCTGTACTAGTATGAGCCGTAACTAAGAATGAAATTTTATTCGTCTATAAGAAAATGAAGATATACTGTATTTATGAATTTCCTAAATTAAGAATGAGGTTTTATTTTGTTATAAGAAATCGAAAATATATCGGTATTTGTGATATTTTCTTATTTATATTGAGTTATGTATGAATTTTAAAGATGCGAATTTCTTTATGGTTTTTGAAATATTTGGATTTAATTAGCACGTTTTCAGTGCTTAATATATATTATGATTTGAGTATTTTCAAAGATATTTGAGATTTATTACTTGGCCTTTTTCTTACTACTTTTATTGGTAATTATTTAGCACCACTGAGTCTTCTACTCAGCGCGTTGATTTTTATCACGCGTAGGTTAAGAGCGGTGGACACTACCCGAAGACCAAAGGAGTAGCATCAGAGTAGAAGTATTGATTTTGGGTAGGACATGTGTATTTATGTGAATTATGGCATGTATAGACTTATAGTAAACAACATTGAGGTTGTAAATATTGAAATTATAATTAATGAGATTGGTGGATATTTTAAGTATTATTATTTGATTATATGTATGGTATATGAATGATGATATACATATTTCTTGAATGGATATATAAATTTCTTGGAATGAATGGTGTATTAGCGTGATAGGACTTAAGTAAATTAATGTAACCTTTTAGAAGTGCTTGTGACATATTGTGTTGAACTGGAGTTTTGGGGTTTAGAGAAATTATATTGGAAGTGTGTATAGTTTCTTTGTGTGGCAAGTTAATTTTTAGGGAAAACTCTTGCGAAATTTTCATAGAAATTTCCTTAACACCTTTATTTTATATTTTAATTACTTGCCTCCTTGTGAAAATCTAATCACTTCTAATATGTAATCTAGAGTTAGTAAGTGATATAAGACGGTGCTCCGGTATCAAATATGCCATCTGCCTTCTAGTTCTCCGGGATTGAGCGGTGGGTGTTACAATTGTACTAAAAGTTACATTGAATAAATTCCCAAATAATTGGAGTGGTCATAGATAATCCCACTAAAATCCAACTATCTATGCATGTAATTAATAGCACAATATATCACACTACTATACACCCTAAGAAAATAGCTGCAAAATAAAATACACAATGAAAAGCTATAAAATAAACAAATAAGGAGACTCACCAATAATAAGGAGGTACAGAGCAGAATGAGTATGAACCACATGGGAGAACTTATTTTAATAAGCTACTCTGTAATTGTGATTTGCCTAATTTTGAGGGGTTAGATGCAAAAAATTGGGTTAGCAAGTGTAGGACATATTTTCAGATTTTTGATGTATCCAATGATAGGAGGGTAGAACTAACAACTTTATTTCTACGGGGTAGAGCTGATATTTGGTTCCTTAATTGGAGCAAGGGAAGAGATGCCCTAATATGGGAAGTTTTTATTGAGGCTATTTGCCAAAGATTTAGGGATCAAAAGGAGGAAGATGTTATGGAGGAAATACAAAACCTAAGGCAAACTGACACTATCAATGACTATCAAGACAGATTTAAGTCTCTAAAATTGAGTATGGAAAAGGTTTAACCCCTTCTCCTTGAATCATATTATATCTCTTGCTTCACTGGGGAAGTCAAGGATGAAATAACTTCAGCTTTCAAAATGTTTAAACCCTCAGAGCTATACACTGCTATTGAGCATGGAAGGCTACAAGAGTTACATTTAGCAGCTACCAAATCCAAAACTATTTATAATCCTAACACCACTTTTAAACCTTGGAACCTTTCAACCCATAATCATACTTGACCACCAAATATACCCATCAAAACTACACCTAACACATCCAAGACTAGCATAAATCCCAAAACATCCAACCCATTTCCACCTAGTACACAAACAAAACAACCCATTCCCTTTCAAAAAAAAAAAAAAAACAAACTGACGCATGCAACAAGTGTGGTGATAAATATTTCCATGGTCACCAATGTGCATCTAAGAAATTAATGGCAATATAGTCTCAAGAAGAAGAAGGGGAGTTGGAAGAGGAGGAATGGCATGAAGTGTACGAGCCTAAAAATGGAAATCTAGAGGAAACATTAGAGAACATAAACTTATCCCTTGATGTTGTAGATGGGGGGCTTAGTGATAAAACACTGAAATTCAAGGGTCAGTTACATGGTACGCTAATCATGATCTTGATTGACATAGGTAGTACACATATCTTTCTAGATTCTAAGGTAGCCAAAGAGTCTAAACTAACTATGTCCAAGGTAAAACCTGTGACTGTGACAGTAGCCAATGAGAGAAAATTGATTGTTTGTGAGAAATACAATGGCTGTAAATGGAACGTGCAAGGGCATAAGTTTGAGTTTGACCTAAGGGTTTTAGAACTATGAGATTATAATATGATATTGGGGGTTGATTGAATGAAATGTCAATCACCTTTGACCTTTGACTTTAAGGAAACTGTGCTGACTATATAAAAAGAGGAAAAGAAGCTCGAGTTGAGAGATTTGAGTGAGGAAGTCTCTATAAGAATGATAACCTCAAAGGCCTTAGGGGAAATAATGTAATCTGGTTGGAAAGGGGTCATTGCTAGACTATTTGTCATGACCTTAAACCCACCCATTGAATAATACTCAACCCTAACCCAAACCCAACCATCGCCTATGATCACTTCCCTACATAAATAGGCATATCTCTTCCAAATGCCTACCTCTTTACCCCCATCAAGAACTCAAGACCATTCAATTACCCTAAAACCAAAAATTGCAATAGTCAACATCAGACCTTATAGATACTCTCAGCACAAAAAAATGAGATTGAGAAGCTTGTATTTGAAATCGTTAATAGCTCCCTCATCCAACCAAGCACTAGCCCCTTTGCTTCTCTTGTGTTATTAGTTAAAAAGAAAGATGGGACTTGGAGATTTTATGTGGATTATAGGGAACTCAACAAGCATACTATGAAAAATAAGTTCCCTATACCCCCTTATAGAGGAGTTATTGGATGAATTGCTCGGGGCAACCATATTCTCTAAAATTGACTTAAGGGCAAGCTACCATCAAATCAGAATGAGAGTAGAGGATATCCCAAAAACTGCATTTAAAACTCATTCAGGGTATTATGAATTCCTTATCATGCCCTTTGGGCTAACTAATGCACCAATTACCTTCCAAGCCTTAATGAATTCCTTACTTCAGCGCTACCCTAGAAAGTTTGTGCTAGTTTCTTTGATGATATTCTCATCTATAGTCTCCCTTTTGAAGCACATGTGCAACATCTAGAACTTGTCTTTCACGCACTCTCCTCAAATTAGCTGTTAGCTAAATAATCTAAATGTGAATTTGGGCAATCCCAAGTTAGTTACTTGTGTAACATTATCTCTGCTCAAGAGGTGTCTATTAACCCTAGTAAGGTGGAAGCTATGCCTAATTGGCCTTTCCCAAAAAAATTTAACAGGCCTTAGAGAGTTTCTTGGTCTTACTGGATACTATAGAAAGTTCATAGCAGGGTATGGGGTCATCTGCAAACCACTTACTGACCTTCTCAAGAAAGATCAATTCAGTTGGAACCTTACTGCACAAGCTGCCTTTGACCAACTGAAGCATCTCATGACACAAGCACCTATTTTGGCTCTACCAAACTTCATCCAACCCTTTATTATTGAGTGTGATACTAGTAACACTAGATTGGGGGCAATTTTACTTCAACATGAGAGACCTTTAGCCTACATATTAAAGCCTTTAAGTGGAAGGGAACAATAGCTCTCAGCTTATGAAAGAGAGTTAATGGCTATACTCTTGGCTGAACTCAATGGAGACACTACTTAGAGTTAGGGCCTTCATAATTAGAACTGGTCAAGAAAGCATCAAACACCTATTAGAGTAGAGGTTGCACAACAACATTCAACAGAAGGGAATATCTAAATTACTGGGAATGGATTATATAATCCAATACAAGAAAGGAATTGAAAATAAAGCAGCTGATGCTCTCTCAAGAAGATTTAAAGGGGGTTCTTCATACTTTAGCTTGACAGTATCCTCAATTACCCCAAAATGGCTACAGAAAGTTATAAATTCCTATGAAGGTAATGTGTTGGTCCCTACTATTGTTGCTCTAACCATAAACCCTCAAGATGTGCCTAATTTTTCCTTATTAAGGGGATTTGTGAGATATAAAGGGAAAATATACATTGGAGCTACTGTAGAACTCAGGTTGAGATTGATATCCTTATGCCATGAATCCCTTATTGGAGGCCATTCTAGAATCAGAGGCAGATTGACTAGACTACAACAATCCTTCAATTGGCCAGGCATGCAGAAATCTATCATTGAATGGATCCTATAGTGTGAGAGTTGTAAAAGATGCAAGACTAAGTCCACTGTATATCTTGGTCTTCTTCAACCTCTCCCAACCCACACCCAAGCTTGGCAGCATATTTCTATGGATTTTATAGAAAAACTACACGTCTCACACATGCATATATATATATATAAAGAGAGCCTATAAAGCTTCCCAAACACATATATCAGTATATATAGTCCATTTACAACTTCCAATGTCTATGCCATAAATTTATAACCATGCCAAAAGGAATGGGTACTTCATGATCTAATATAAAAGGAACAAGATTGTCTACCCTACTATAGTGTGACTTTGATGACAATGCATGATCATAGGTCCTCTTTTGACACGACAACTACACTCTACTACTAGTGTGCAATAAAACTCAATGCAATAAGCTATATACTTAAATGTGCTCGAAACATCTCAAGATGTATAAATAAAGCATATAAAAATTATAAAGCTAAAAAATACTTGTGTAAACTCTCTCATAATCAAAGCTAGTTTAATACCAATGAATACAATAGGATAACATTAGCTTAAATCAATTATGATAATCAGAGATTTACATATAGCAATTTTCACAAAGAGCATCCTTTAAAGCAGAAGAGCTTCATCATATGATACATATATTATAATTTCAAATCATAGATATAAGCATCAGTTCATTCACATGCCAGGATACATATGACATATTAAGGTTCACAATTTGAATTTCTTTATTTATCTTAGCCTTATAAACTCATAGTAGGACCGTCTAGGGTAGATAAAATAAAATTGTAATTTTAGGGTAGAGAGTGCCAAAAATCTATAGGGCTTTTCCTTAATTGTAACTATAGGGCTTGTCAGCCTCAAACTGTAAGGCACCAAGTGCCAAGTATCAATTGTATTTTCATGTGGTGCACTACTACTAACTCTATATATCACATGCCAATATGCTTATCCTACCCTAGACTGCTACCACATTTACCACGGGTAAGACATATGTTTAGTTATGCATTTCACATATTCTTTAAATTGAAGTCACATCTCATGCTCATGAAAAGAGTTTGAATATCCATAAACATATGGTATGTTCTTTAAGTCACAAGGATTTGCTAATCCTTATAAATACTTTTATCATACTATAAATTTATTAAATCATTTATTCCACATGAGTTATTAAAAATGCCATTCGACCATTTGGGATATTCAACCCATACTTTCATTGTCAATCATTACAAATTTAATTACCATCAAAATCATTGTAAGTTTTTGAAGATCAAACCTTCGAAGAACCATTAGAAAACAACATAAAATAATGCTTCTCCACAAGCCATTTCAGCCACCATTAGAATTCAACTAGTAATTTAATTTTCCTTTACTTTAGCCATTTAAAAATCATCAATTATTGTCAATAACATAAAACTCAAGTCAATAAAAAAATTCATACATATATATACTTAAACATCTAAGGCACTTTCGGACAAAACCAAAAAACAAATTCTATTTTCATTTCATTTAACTATAACCAAAATTCATAATCAATTAACCCTTTGATAGTTTAGATCTTTTGAAACTATCACGGAAAATAATAAAATATGTAAAGTAGCTTATCATGGCCATTTCAACCCTTGCTAGAAATCCACCTGTTGTATTTTTCTTTAATCAAAATCAGGGAAATAATTACCCATTCATCAATTTATACCAATTATATATACTAGTTTCATGTTTTCCTAATTTTAAGAACCAAACCCTATAATTTCCAATTCAAGGAATTAAAGAGAGATGTTGATAAATTGGGCACTAACCTTTAACAAAAAGCTTGTTAGTAATATTCTCCCACTCTAAACGTTCTTTTTACGTTTGGCAATTCCCTTTTCTACTTATCCTCTAAAAAAAAGAAGGAAAACATATGCATAAAAATCATTTCTAACTATGGAATATGTGTGAAACACATATGAGAAAGGTTTCGCCCAAATCAATTTTGAGTTACCTTTTATTTCTCTCTCTCTCTTGTGTACAATTCTCTTCACTTTCTCTTTCTAGAATTCCTTTAATTATGGCCCTAAAATCTAAACCAATGGATATAGGAGGTATGGGTTAGTGAGAAATCTTTTTTTTCTAGAAGTTTTATGAAGTAATCTTGGAGTATTGAAGAAATTGGGATAAATGAGGAGAAGGTGGTTAAACCACCATGAAGAAAAAGAGAAGATGGTGCTTTCTCTATTTTGGTTGGCGATATAATTAGTTAGTTAAATGTGTGGTGTAAATTAAGCCAAGTCCTTTTCCCTAAGGGCCATAATCCTACCTTAAAAAATTAACTTTCATAATTATATACCCATCTCTTAAGCTTCTTAAATCTATTAATTGCACCTCTCAAAATCTCATAATTCCATATTAATTCTTCTTGACAACTTTGATGGCCTAAGCTACAAAAAGATGCCCCACCTTTGCAACCTATTGTAGTATCCAACCCACTCTTTTTTTTTCTATTTGTTACAACTTTGGAAAACTCATGTGCATCGCCGCTTTTTTCGTTCTCTTTCTATTATGTTTTTTGTTTTTATTTTTTTATTACAACTCTTCAGAGAACTTATGTGCATTACCACTTTTTCCATTCTCTTTTCGTTCCTCACCTTTTACATCATTTTGCATGATTTACACCTTCCATCCTTCCAAAATATACATCCATATACCCAAGAGTAGTGATTTAGGTAAGTTAAACAAAGTTTCAAAATATGCACAACAGTGAATTAGGCACAAGAAAATTACCAATATCACCTATTAAATTAAGGCTAAATGATTTGTAGAAATAGATTGATTAAGGGGTGCTATCTATGGTATGGAGAGGAGGGAAGTCTACAATAAAGACTACTACTACCTTGCCTAAAATCCCAAAAAATTGATCTTATGCAAAAAAATTAGTTTAAGGACAAAGAAATCCTCTCAGGGGGTTAAAAGAAAATATCAATCAAGTTTTAGATATAAGAAAGAAAGCTTTTGGAAAATAAAAAATTGTATGTACAAAGCAAAAAAAATTTTCATGAGATAAGCACTAAAATTTTTTAAATATTTAAGAGCACAAATAAATTAGCATAAACGAAATGCTAAAAAATATAAACAAAAAGTCAACAATTAAAGCACTTTCAAAATCAAATTCCTCCCCTATACTTACTCCTCACATTGTCCCCAATATGGAATTATCAACAAGCACAAGGGGAGTACCAAAAAGAATAAGAAAAACGAAAGGGAAAGTAAGAGAACGTCCCTAAGGAGGAGGCTGTGGCGGTGCTAAGCTAGAGGTGGGAACCAAGAAAACCCGAAATGGTGCGAGATAATGTGCAGTGTGACATGGATCTTAATGACTATTGAGGTAAGAGAGTTTATCTTGTCCTCTATACACTCGATGCGAGAGGCTAAAGACGTCGAAGCCACTAAGGAAGGGTGAGGAGGGGCTAACGTCGAAGGCGCAGCTGCGGTCACCTTCCTTTTAAGAAGACGTGGTAGTGGCATGGAACAACAAGACCTGTAGGAGCAAAAATAAAAGTGCCACCTTCCTCATGGCATAATAATCCCATAGAGTCCAAAACAAATAAATCCAATAGAGGCATATCATAAGCAACATGAAAGTTATTATCATCAATGTCGAGAAGACCCTCTCTAACAGCCAACATGGTAATAATGGAGCCTAAAAGCATGCCTTGTGATAATTATTCTTTCAAATTGGGTGGCAAGCCAAAAATCGAGATTAACTCTTCGCTTAGTCACCATACACCATAAGAAAAATAATTTAGGTTTGGAAAGAATAATGGTGTCGTCGATGCGACAAAAAAAAGTGGATGCCAAGCAGCGGTGAATATATCTCAATGTGGCATTTTGAATAAGGTTAGCTTTAGATCGACTAGCATGAAAAATGATATCAGACTAGCCAGTGAGTGTCTTAAATGCATCTAAAGCGTAAAAATCATTAGGATAATCACAATAACCATCCAAATAGTTAGAACTCTTGGCAGACTCAATGTCAATGACACCCAAGGCAATATTATAAGAAGTAATAGAAAGGTTAAGATATGACCTAATAACCTAAACCTAATGGTATTAGGTGTACACAGTTGAAAAGATGCTGATGAATGATTAAATTCAAAAGTAGAGCAAAATTCGGACAGAGCTCTATGTATGCGAGATATTTATAAAAAAGAACTCCCCCCCGACCAATAGTATCAACAAAACCATAAAAGTCATTATGCAACTAGAGCATAACAAGAGATGGCACATTAACATATTTACACGGTATAATCTCAAGATGTTGGAAAACATAATACCTATTTTTATGCACAAGAACTTCAAAATCCAAAGCTCCATTCAAGTCAGCAGTGTTAGGACGATAGTGGCTCTTACCTCGCCACATCCTAGCATGACCTTAAGGTAGAGCAGGCTCGCTATCACTGTTATCACTGGAAACAAGTGGTGCGACATCAATACTGGCTTGAATGGCCGGCTCTTGGCCATTGGCAAACTGAGAGAGGCGGCCTAGAGGAGGAACAACGGCAGAGCGGACCCACCTAGTGATGGTTGTCGCGTGGCCCGTCGCTTTGGTATTGTGCTAGTACTTGTAATTTCCTAAGCTAACTGGGTTTGGGAGCAAGTCTGTCGATGCAAAGAGGAGGGAGGAGGCGGGGCCATCGAGGGCTACTACTGGCAGTGGTGTTGGGGAGCAATGGTGTTAGTAGAGGTGCCCTCAAAACAAGAAAGGGTGAGAACAATAGGCGCTGCTTGTGAAGCAGAGTGCGTCGCATTTTCATTGTTGGAGCTGTCTCGCGACTCTGATGGTGAGGATAGGGCGGCATGCCATGGCGACGGTGCTAAGAGGGAGCCAGCCAAAAGCTTGGTGATATGCTACTTGGTTCGCGACATTTGCAAGCCAGTAGAGAGGGTGGTGTGGGTGGTGTTGATGTGCTCCTTGGATGGCTGCTATTGATATCAAACAAGAAAGAAACTAAACAACACCTAGGTTAATCGGACATAAATAGGAAAAAGAAGTGGTGAGAAATGAATGCAAAGTAATAGAAAACAAAATAAATAAGGAAAAAGAAAAATAAAAAGTAAGTAAAAGAAAGTACAAAAGGTAAAAGCACCACTATTATTATTAAGAGGTAAAAAGAACATAAAAGGAAAATAACTGCATTCATTAAAACTTTTTTAACCAGTAGAGGTAAACACCAATATCTTTGGTATTCAATGCTTACCTAGAAAAGAAAACACACCATTACGGTGGAGGGAAGAAGATGATTCAAAAATAATAAAATAAAATTAGAATTAAAAAGAAAATAAAAATAAACACTAGGCTTGGGCAAGCCCAGTATTGGGTTGCCTCCCAATAAGTGCCCTCGTTTAACACCTTAGGCCAGATGTTTTGGCCTTAATCCACTGTGCTGGGATTGGCCAAATTTATTTCCTCTGGTTCAAAGACTATTGAATCCTTCATAAAATGGCTTGAGACGGTGGCCATTAACTTTAAAAATCTTGTTAGTCTCCATGCTCCTAATTTTTATTGCACCATGAGGGAACACATTGGTCACAACAAAAGGTCCTATTCATCTAGATTTTAATTTACTAGGAAATAATTTTAATTTCGAGTAAAAAAGTAAAACTTTCTATCCAATTTCAAATTTTTTTTTCTGGACACAATTTTATCATGGAAGTCTTAGTTTTGTCCTTATAGAGCTTAACACTCTCATATGCTGCATTTCTGATTTCTTCTAGCCCTTGCAATTGTAGCTTTCTCTGCTCACCCGCTTCTTCTAATCTCATGTTGCATTGTTTAATTGCCCTAAATGCATGGTGTTCTAACTTTACTGGTAGGTGACACGACTTACCAAAGATTAAACAATATGGGGACACACGATGGGAGTCTTATATGCTGTCCAATAGGCCCAGTCCTTGTTGGATTAACTATTTTCTCTAATATGGATTTTACCTCTCTGTCAGAGACTTTAGCTTGCCCACTTGTTTGGGGCTAGTAACCTGTGGAAACACAATGTGTAACTCCATATTTCTTCAAAATTCTAGCCATGATTTTATTGAACAAATGAGCCTCGGTCATTGATGATAGCTCTAGGACTTCCAAACTTGCAAAAAAAATGTTACTTTTGATGAAATTCATCACAGTTTTGGTATCATCAGTTCTGGTAGCTTTGGCTTCCACCCATTTTGGTACATAATTGATGGCAAGCAGAGTGTATGAATTTCCATAGGATGATGGAAATGATCCTATGAAATTGATGCCCCATACATCGAAGATTTCATATATCATTACAAATGCGAGTGGCATTTGATCTCTCTTTCCTAAATTTCTAGTTTGCTAGCAACACGCACAAGTTTTGCAAAAGAAGTGTGAGTCACGAAACACGGCAGGCCGAAAGGAACCACAGTCCAACACTTAGTGAACAGTTTGACTAGGTACAAAGTGCCCACCACGTGCATAAGAATGATAGAATTGTAGTACAACTTGAATTTCCATATCCGCTATGCATCTCTGAATAACCTGATCAGAGCAAAACTTCCAAAGATAGGGGTCATCCCATACATAGTATCTAGCTTCCCTCTGAATTTTGTCTTTCTCAGTTCTAGATGATTCTTTTGGGAGTGATCTTGTAATAAGATAATTAACAATGTTAGTAAACCATGGAATGAATTTGTCACTTAAACTATAGGGATATTAATCCTAAAAGTCATCTTTTAAAGGAGTCGACCTTTCATTGAATGTTAGCTGGCTGAGATGGTTAGCAATAAAATTTTTCAAGCCCTTTTTTTCTTTCAACTCTATATCAAACTCTTGGGTAAGGAGTATGTAATGAATTAGGCAAGGTTTTGACTCCTTCTTGGTGAGCAGGTATTTAAGTGCTGCATGATCAGAATACACAGTGATTTTGGTCCCTAACAAATCGGACTGAAATTTCTCCAATGCAAATACAACTGCCAAAAGTTCCAGCATCCTTGATGCATAGTAGATCACATGCGGATTTTTCCCAATTTGTTATCCTAGGACAGCCCCTATGGCGTGGTTGGTCACATCACACATGATCTTAAAAGGGTATTCCCAATCTGGAGGCTGAATAATTGGTGCAAAAATTAATTCTTCTTTCAACTTGTCAAAAGCCCTTATACATGCTTCATTAAATTCGAATGGCACATCCTTTTGAAGTAGCTAACACAAAGGTTGCGCCACCTTTGAAAAATCCTTAATGAAGCGCCTCTAAAATCCTAAATGACCAAGAAAAGAATGAACCTCTCGCATGCTAGTGGGGTAAGGTAAAGACTTAATCATATCAATCTTAGCCTTATCTACTTTAATTCCTTTTGAGAACAAAAACATCGCCTAAAATCAAACCTTGCTCCACTTCATAGTTCAAAACTAAATTTGAATCCAGACATCTTTCCAATACCATTGTGAGGTTAATCAAACATGCATAAAAAGAATCAACATAGACGGTGAAATGGTCCATGAAAACTTCTTTAATATTTTCTATATAGTCTGAGAATATACTAACCATACACCTTTAGAACGTAGCTGGAGCGTTGCAAAGTCTGAACAATATCCTTCAATAGGCGAAAGTGTCAAAAGGACAAGTGAAAGTCATTTTGTCCTGATCTTCAGGTGCCACCGGTATTTGAAAAAAACCTGAATAACCATGAAGACAACAATAGTGAGAACGTCCAGCTAACCTCTCAAGCATCTGATCAATGAAAGGAAGTGGAAAATGGCCTTTTTCTAGTGGATGCATTCAGTTTCCTATAATCTATACAAACTCTCCACCCATTTTGATCCTGGGTGGGCATTAACTCCCCATCAGCGTTTTCCATTATAGTTAAACCCATTTTCTTAGGTATGACTTGCACCGGACTCACCCAATTGTTGTTCAAAATTGGGTAAATCACACCTTCATCTAGTAGCTTTAAAATCTCTTCCTTCAGTACTTCCATCATCGGTGGATTTAGGTGTCTTTGAGCCTCTCTCCTTCGCTTGCCGCCCTCTTCTAACAAAATTCGGTGCATACATGTGGACGGGCTCAGCCCTTTAAAATCAACTATGGTCCATTCGATAGCCTCATTGTGGTCATGAAGAACTGAGACCAACTTCTCCTCTCCACTTTGCCGAGTTTGTTAGAAACAATCACCAGGAGTTTTTCTCCCTCACCTAAGTATGCATATTTCAGATGATTAGGTAAAGGTTTCAATTCCAACTCAGGTGCCTGCAAAATAGATGGTAAAACTTTAGTGTGAGAAGAAGGTAATTCCATATTACAGGTTTTATTTTTCAAAAGCTTAACTACCTCCATTTCGTACACCACTTCCTGTAATGTTTTGTTAAGCGAAAACTTCTCTTCAAGCTTACCTAGGCTGTTAATGTCAATGCTTTTGCACAACACTGCATTAAGCGCATTATTAACATTATGCTCATAAAGATCTTGAGTCAAAGGATCGACAACATCAATACCACAAACATGAGACACGTCACATGGATATTTCATGGAATCATACACATTAAATTTAATTATTTCTTTATCAAACTCCATGGTAATTATTCCATCATGAGCATCTATTTTTGCTCTAACTGTTTTAAGAAATGGTCTCCCAAGAAAAATGGTCTCCAACACATAAAAATTGACAAGAAATATCAGTCCATTGACTTGCACTAGAACACCTTTAACACCCCTTCAGGGTACACTATAGACCTATCGGCTAATTGAATCACAACAGAGGTGTGTTTTAATGGACCAACACTTAAACAAGAATAAATAGACAGTGGCATGACATTTATCAAAGAACCTAAATCACACATAGCTTTCTTAATCCTAATATTTCCAATTTTATAAGAAATAGCAAACATACCTCAATCCTTGCACTTGGGGGGTAATTTTCTCTGTAACATGGCAGAAACTTTCTCCACCACACTTACCCTTTTGTAACCAACCAGCTTCCTTTTATTTATACAAAGTTCCTCCAAAATTTTTGCATAGCGAGGAATCTGTTTAATTGCATCTAACAATGGTATATTTACCTCCACCTTGAGAAAAGTCTCCAGGATTTCTTTTGCTTCCTTATCGTTCTTTGATTTATCTAACCTTTCAGGAAAAGGGGGCTAAGTTACTAGTAGCAATTGCTTGGGCAAGCTTAATTTCGAATTCTCAGTCTGTGATATCTCTATTTCTTCTTCAACATCTTTCTTTGGACCACTATTTCTCTTCTTCGGGGCTGGGGTTACCAGCTCCTTCCCACTTCTCAAAGTTATTGCACTTCCATTTTGCTTGGAATTGACAACAGTTTGAGATGGTAGCTTCCCCTATCATTCTAGTTTACTTAAAGTATTCGGTAATTGACTCGTTTGATTCTCCAAGTTCTGAATGCTGGTTCTAGTCTCTTACTGAAACTGTTGAGTGTTAGAAGCAAGTGACTTAATTATATTTTCAAGAGACATACTTGGTTTTGTACTAGCTTGAGGATGTTACTGTGGTGGTGTATACTAATATTGATACGTGTTTTGTGGCATTCCTCCATAGCTAAAGTTCGAGTGATCTTTCCACCCTGGGTTATAAGTATTCAAGTAGGGGTCATATTTCCATTGAGGTTGGCAAGGAAATCCTCCTACAGCATTCACTTGTTCCTAATCTCCTTCTTGCAATGTGGGACGCATGTCAGTCGGATGTCTAGGGAAAGCACAAATCCCATTTCTTTGGCTTGAGGATACATACCTATAGCAATACTTTGAACCAAACTTGTTAGCTCATTACGTTTATTTTCTATGTTAGAATCACTTACCTGATTAACCCTCTTTGGCATATCTTGACGTTTTGCAAATTGTTGTGTGTTACCGGCTATGGTGGATATGATCTCTCGGGCTTGTCGAAGAGTCTTGTTAATAAGAGCCCCTCCACTCGCTGCTTTGACCATCCTTCTTTCCAAATCTAGCATTCCTTTATAAAAGTACTGAATTAAGGATTGTTCTGTAAACCCATGTTGTGGGCAGCTTGCACAAAACCTTTTGAACCTTTCCTAGTAATCTTGAAGAGTTTCTGCATCCTTCTACTTAATTCCACTTTTTCCCTTCTAATCAAAGCTGCCCTTGAGGTTGGAAAATATTTTTCTAGGAAGAGTCGAACCATATCGTCCCATGATCGAATTGATACTGAGAGCAAGTAGAATAAAAACTCCTTAGCGGCATCTTGCAAAGAGAATGGAAATGTCCTCAACTTGATTTTATTATTCTATTACTCCTTATGGTTTCATGCTGGAACAAACTACATGGAATTCCTTTAAGTGTTTGTTGGGATCTTCATTCTCCAACCCACGAAAGAAAGGAAGTAGGTGAATCAACCCTGACTTAAGCTCAAATGCCACCTCCAAAGCTGGATAAGTGATGCAAAAAGGTTGTTGCTCCACTAGAGGTGCGTGTTCCTGTCTCACAGTTCATTCATCAGCCATGGCTTCTTCTTCTTCTTCAGATTCAGCCTCTTCTCCTTCAGATTTAGTCAAAAATGTAGGTGTTGATTTGTCTAAAGGAGGTGTGGATATCGTGGCTTCTTGTTTCTTCTACTATCTTTTTGCTTTCCTTAGTGCATGGGCTATTTTCTCAATTTCTAAATCAAAGTTGAGTTCAGCCTTTTTAGATCTGCTCATCAAAATAATAAATCAGATTTAAATTAGTCCCCAACAACGACACCATAATTTAATGGGGGTCGAAACCACAAAAAATAATTCCTACTCTCCCGAACCTATATGATTTATAAAAGTGGAGAGAATGGTCAAAACCTAAAGACTAATGTGGGCTAATTTTTAATTGAAGACCAGTAATTTAATAATAAAATAAAAATGGGGTTTTGATTGTCAAAGTAGTAATCGAAAAGCAACTAAGGTAACTAGAATGCAATAAAAACAAAGGATTTAAATCAGTGAAAAAGATTTAGCCAAAGGTGATTCATATTACAAAATCTTCTTGATTGATCATTGATGCTGAGATCATTCAATAATTCGAAAGACCGACAGGTTATAATTTTTGAATAAGTGTCTCCAAATTATTAAATTAAATAGATAAGTGCTAAAATAATCCTTAACTAGTAACTAGAATGCAACACTTCACAGCGCATTAAATCAAGCATTCATCCAATTGCAAATCATTACACCAATAATTAATATGCAGACATAATTATACAATAATTAAATAATATAATAATATAATTTGCTAACAATATATAAATATATCAATAATGATATACCAATAAAATTATGATGACGAAATTATGATAATATGAAAATGCATATCATACACCATTTATTATTGCTCACAGTGATAATAGGATATTTAAATCCTAGTTCTAATTTTGGTGTGCAGTGGATGAGTTCAGATGATCTAAGAATTTAAGAATACAGAAAGAACTTATCAGATAACTGATCAATGTGAAATAATAAATAAAGAATTAATTCAACAAATTACATCCTATCCTCTTTGTTAAAACTAATCTAAACTCTGCACTACTTAGCTGTTAAACATAAATTAATTTGATTTTCTGTCACAACCATTAAAATAACCTAGATTCACCATCGTTATAATACAACCAATAATATTCTCATTTTAGATAAATACAATACTTTCACCAATAATCTTCTTCTTACTTAGTTTAATGACACTCTTCAAACATTCAATAACTATTTAATTTATTTACTTTAATTGATCCTTAATAACCACAAAAATATGTCTCTATATCGAATCACTTAATTCATTGATTCTAACAACTTTAAAATACATTCATATTTCTATTTACAAATTAACTAGCAATAATTTCTTAATAACATATTTTCTTCTTATTTAATAGTCAACTTTTAAGCTTTAATTCAAATCAATATACTAACAATTTCACCATTAAATTCGTAATGTAATATTAATCAGTATCTGAAAATACCTTTTATGTTTACGTTATAATAACTATCATCAAATTCTTTAATAAAATCAATTAATAATCTAAACTATTTTTATTAATTAAATTCTTTCTATTTAAACTAATATTCACAATCTTAACAAAATTATTTCTCAATCTCAATAATTCAACTAATTAAATCTCTAAATTTTATTATAAAAAATATTCAGCCATAAATTTTCTTTCAATCTATAATTCATTTTCAATTAATCAACTACACAACCAAATAAATCATCTAGATCCACAACTACAATCAAATAATTGCTCAATCACAATTGCTAAAATCAACCAGAAATTCTGGGAATAGCTTCGATACCCTCGATCACATAAAATAGTCTCAAAAATCATAGATTGGAAATGATCAAACTCGGATCGTGACTAAGATGGCCGAGATTGAGCTTGAGGGACTGAGTTCATTGAGTTCAGGTGGACCGAGCGGGTAGTGGTTGCATAGAGAAGAGAACAGTGGTTGGGCTCTACTACTATCGCATGGAGGAGCTGTTGGAGTTCTGAGGAGGCGTGAACGGTGGAGAAAGGAGGAGCAGTGGCTGTGGTTGGGTCTCAGGCGGCATGATGCTAGAGCTAGCTGGGTTCAGGCGGTGCATGCATAGGCGATGGAGGAGGAAGCTGCTGTAGGCGTCGTCGGTCTGAGGCGCTGTTGCTGGTGGCGTGGTTGGCGGTCGGCGTGACACAGGGAGAGAGAGGCGATGAGAGAGAGAAGAAGAAGAAGAAGAAGAAGAAGAAGAAGGTCGCGCTGCCAAGAGAGAAGAAAGAAAGAAAAGGAAAAAAAAAATATGTTGCTAGGGTTTCTAGAAAGCAATAGCCCATTCCAGTTCGATTCAAACTGGTTTGGTTCGATTTAATAAATTGATTTGATTTTTAATCAATTTTCGACAAACCAAATGGGTTTACGGGTCTAATTAAATATTACGTGGCTTAAATTTACTAGCTAAAATTTTAGAATTAATATTTAAATGAATATTTTCTAAAATTAAAATTTTTGAGTATTTTAATTCTCTCCTCTTTATAAAAATTCATCCTTGAATTTTAAAAACAATAAGATAGAACAACATATCAAGCATAGAATATACCAAAAATATCAAGGAAATATCATAATCGCTGAAACAAGTAAGTCAATTTTAATTACCAGCAAGATAGAATCTCTCACTTAAGATGAAAAATATAAGGATATCTCTCCTGAATTTTAGCCAACACTTCCCATGTGCACTCCTCGATAGAATGGTTTCTCCATAACACTTTGCCCATAAGAATCTCTTTAGATCAGAGTTTATGAATCTGGAATAAAGATAACATGATATAATTGTTTATCAATTGATATTAGAGAGGGCGAACATTTTGTAAAGTAGTTTGATAGAATGGTAGTCTATGGGTTTTATTGCAAAAACAAGAACTACAAAAGGTAAACTTATTTGAATGAAAAACTAGTACGGACAAAGTATTGATGATAGTTTTCAAAATATGAGAATTGGGATGACCCAATCTTTGATGCCACAGGGACATGGGAATAAGTTTGACAATCCTGATGGCCACTCATACAACCCATCTCTATTCCGGCTGTGCACTAGTGGAGCTCTCTCATTTGGATCCTTCACAAAAAATTTAGAAGGGAAAAATTCAATAGATGTTAGATTATCATAGCAAAACATAGAGACAAAAATTAATTTTGTTTTAATTGCACAGGCACAATGACTATTAGATAAATGAAATCGATAATATGATGCACACAACTGAGCATTAATAATATGAGAACTTAAAATTTTATTATCGTTGCCCATGGAGATTTCTTCTAGCCCATGATAATCTTGGATTGCATTCAGATTCTAAGAGTCAGTTGTAATATGATGATTTGCACTAGAGGCAACAACCCATAGGTTGTTAGTTCGACGTAAGTTGGCACAAAGTTGGCTTTATTAAGATGTGATTCTAAGTTGACTGGGTTTCTTGGGTATGTGTTGATCAATTATTTTTAATTATTATCAATTTGTTTAACCAAATAAAACAAAGAGATAGTGTTTTATTGGACTTTCGTTACTGTAGTGGTGCTCTGAAATTCTTGTTTTTGTTAGCTGCTATGTACGCCTATATAGAGAGGCACTTTATGTTTATTTTTATTGTGCAGTTGACATATATAGTAGCTAAAGCAATAAAGTTTTTAGCTCTCTTTCTTCCTTTTTCTCTATCTTTTATCCAACAAATCTGGTATCAGAGTTTGGTTCCTTCCTTTGAAAATAGAGTCTTTTGGGACAATTGGGTATTTGAGTGAAACACCTTTTTTTGGATTCCCTTGAGAGGGAAACACGAGAGGAGTCTGAGAGTAAAACAAAAAGGAATGGCAGCAAATGAAATATCATCTTCTTCACAATCGCTCTTATCAATTTTCGCCAGTGAAAAATATGAGTTTTGGAGCATTAAGTTGAAGACTTTTTTCCTGTCTCAAGGTCTTTGGGACTTGGTGGAATTTGAATTTATTGATCTAGTAGAGCCAAATGAGGAAAGAGTAAAGAGATTAAAAGAAACTAGAAAGAAAGATGCAAAAGCTTTATTTTCATTTAACAAGCAATCCATAAAATAATTTTTTTAAGAATTGCTGCAGCAATAGTGTCATCTGAGGCATGAAAAATCCTAAAAAAGGAATTTCAAGGGTCCTCAAAGGTGATTATGGTAAAATTGCAGACTTATCGTCATGAATTTGAAACTTTGTCTATGAAAAGCAATGAATCTGTTCAGACTTATTTGTCTAGAGTCTCTTCTCCTGATTAAGTCATATAGAGAAGATATTTTTGAAGAAATTATTGTCGCAAAAGTTCTAAGGAGCCTTACTCCAAGGTTTGAACATGTTGTTAATGCAATTAAGAAAGCCCGTGATTTATCTAATAATTCATTTGATAAATTGAAGAGTTCTTTACAAGCTCTTGAAGAAAGACTGCATAAGTCACATGAACAAAATGAAGAAAAAGCCTTTCAAGTGAAGGGGCACTTTTGAAAATGTTTCTAATCGTGGGCATGGTAGAGGTGGTTTCCATGGAAGAGGTCTTGGAAGAAGCCAAGGAAGAGGTCAAGGCAGAGGAGAATTTAATGAAGAGAGGCAAATTGAAACCTTTAAATGTTACTACTGCAATAAGCCTGGCCATAGAAGCTTTTTGCTAGAAGAAATAGAAAGATGAGAATAACCGAGCAACTTTTGCAAAGAATTTAGATGAAGAAAGTAAGCTATTTATGGCCCTTTTTTGTGAGAAAGAGTAGTATAGTGATGTTTGGTTTTTGGGTAGTGACTATTCCAATCATATGTCTAAAACATGGTCATTGTTTAAGGAGATTGATGAGTCCAACAAATCAGATGTAACACTTGGAGATAACAAGAAAATTCAAGTTGAAGGCAGAGATACTATCAACATTAAAACAAATCAAGGTAATTCAAAATTTTTAGAAGATGTGATTTTTGTTCCCAGTTTATCTTATAATTTGCTTAGCATTGGGCAATTAATAATTAGTGGATACTCAATTTTATTTGATGATGGTTGTTGCACTATTAAGAATAAAAAATCTAGAAAAGTTGTTTGATAGGTCATATTTTTATATTATTTTTAGCTTAGTTTTTATTAGGAATTTTAGTACTTTTAATTACTTTGGTTAGCTTTTCACTTAGATTTATTTATATTTTTAATTAAGTTCCATTGATTCTTGATAAACTTGATTTGAAGGGTTTTTAGTAGGAAAATAGCCAAAAATCGCATAAAAAAAGGTAGGAGTTGAAAATTTGAAGTTTAAAGCTCAACATGGCTAAGTCAGTGAAGTACACGAGCAGGCCATGCATGCACCACGACTGTGGCACCTATTGGAAACACAACTGGGCCATATTTAGCTATATAACTTGTGTAGATTTGAAACATGGGCATGGCCTGTGCATGAGTTTGCATGAGAATAATAAAAAGGGTCCACCTTAGCATTGCTCATGCTTAATCTGATGAAAGAAGACTCCTAAACAGGAAGGAATCAAACTCAAATCAGTCTCCCACTCAGATTTGAAGACACCCTATGAAGTCTATATAAAGGGAGATCACCACAACAATTAGTTCATCGTTGGATCATTGAATCTTAGATCTAAATTCTTTGTTCTACTCTTTCCTTAGTTTTTCTCTCTTTATAAGATTTCAAGCAATCAAGTTGTCCAAAGAATCAAGGGAGCCGTCTACACTATTGTTGACTAGTTTTTATCTCTAAACTCTAAATCTTGTTTTATTTCTATTAATTCTTATTGTTTATGAAATTATTTTCAGATTTAATTGAGTTTTATTTAATCACCATGTCGAACTAAACTCTCATATTAGGAATTTGATGTAGCTTAACTTCTACTCCAATTTATGATATTAGATTTGTTTTTCTTTGTTCAAGTTATAATTTACTATCAGACTTAATGCTTTTAGGTAGTGTTTCTCCCTTGGATTGATTTATTTCATTAATCACTATTGAAAAAAGGTTTTTTTATAAGAAAAGGGTAATAAATTATATGAGAATAATAACTTGATGCGGAAGCTATATGGTTTGACTCGTGGGGGGTTTTCATAATTTAACGATCTTAAGTTATGAATTCATGAACAAACCATAAAACTTAATGATTAAATTCATGTTTGGTTGCACTATTGGGAGATAGGTAATTAGACGGGATTAAAATAGCTAACAATACATCGAGAGAGCTTGTTAGTGACTCTAGGGTTGTTTCCCCTACTTAAACAATTAAAATTGATTATCAAACTAATAAAACAAATTGGATAGAATTAAATGAAGTCAATATCCCTAGTAGCTTATAAACCTTGATTTCTTTTCATTAAATATTCTTGTTTGAATTCTTTTCTATTATTTTATTCTAATTCACTTTACTTCTTCAAATATCTTCTTTATTATCGTTTAAATAATAGTAGATTAAAATAATTTTGGTACTTGTATACAATCTTCGTGGGACGATACTTTACTCACTCTTTATTACTTGTTGCGATTTGGTACACTTGAAAAAATTGCTGTCAAGTTTTTGGCGTCGTTACCGGGGACTGGCATTACTAATATCAATACTAATAAATCTACTATTAATTTAGACATTTATTTTTTTGTTATTTTAATTTTTTTAAGGATTCTTTCAAGTGTTTAAGCAAAGACGATCTCATAGCGTTGAATCTTTAGTTTTCGATCCAGAAATTGAAAAGACTTATAGAAGGAATAAAGCTACGAAAAGGAGTCGAGAATGTGAACAAAAAAGGCAATCAACCATGGCTGGATTAGAAGCTAAAATTCATGATTTAGTGGAGCAAGAGGAACAAGAGATACTGCAGCACCAATTGGAGCAAAATTGGAGAAATCATGCTCGCACTTTGCGTGATTATACTATCCCTTCTCTCAATTGAACCACCTCCAATATCACCAGGCCTAGGGTAGAAGCTAATAATTTTGAGATAAAACCTACCATTATTCAAATGCTTTCTACCTCAATCCAATATGGAGGGTTACCTAGTGAGGATCCAAATGTCCATATCATAAATTTCTTAGAGATTTGTGATACCTTTAAACAAAATGGAGTTTTTGAGGATGTTATTATGTTGGGATTATTCCTTTCACCTTGAGAGATAAGGCACGTGCTTGGTTACAATCATGCCCTACAAGAAGTTTTACCACATGGGATGAGTTAGCTCGAAAATTTTTGGCAAAATTCTTTCCATCTTGAAAGACAACCAAGCTGCGCAATGAGATATTAAGTTTTTCTTATCATGATCAAGAAAGCTTGTGTGAAGCTTGGGAGAGATTCAAGGACCTGTAGAGAAAATGCCCACATCATGCTCTACCTAAGTGGTTACAGGTACAAACTTTCTATAATGCATTATCTCCTAACATTAAGATTACTTTGGATGCAGCTACTGGAGAATCTTTTGAAAGAAAAGGGATTGATGAGGCTTATGATTTGATAGAAGAGATGGTGAGCAATAATCATTATCAAAATACCTTGGAAAGGAAAAAGACTGCAGGGATCTATGAGATTGATGCCATAACCACGCTTAATGCCAAGGTGGATAATATGGTAAGAAAATTAGACTTGTTGACTACTAATTCAGTTAATTCTATTGTGCAAGCTTTTGACAGGTGTAATGGTCAACATGGAGTTAGGGAATGCATGTTGGATAATTTAAACCCTCAAACTTTGGAGCAAGTCAACTACGTGATGAATCAAGGAAGGAAGAATTACCCATATTCTAACTCTTATGATAATACGTTGAGAAATCACCCTAATCTTTCTTATGGGAATCCAAACAACGCCTTGAATCCATCACCAGGCTTCCCTCTACAAGAGAAAAAGGTACATGATGATCTCCTTACTACTCTTTATAAGTCTCACATGGAGTTCATAAATGAAACTAGGGAAAATCACAAAATCCAATAAGCAGCAATTAGGAACTTGGAAATCTAATTTGGACAGTTTGCAAGAATGATGACCTCTCAACCTCAAGGTACATTACCTAGTAATACTGAGAAAAATCCTAAGTACAGACTATTACTTTGAGGAGTGGCAAAGAATTGAAAGATCCCCCTAAGAAGGAAGAAGGAAAGAAAGAAAAGAAGGAAACTCCCATCATTGATCTTGAAGAAAAAGAGGAGGTAAAACCCTATGTTCCACCTATTCCTTTCCCTCAAAGACTCAAGCAATCCAAGGAGGATAAAGCTTCCTCAAATTTCTTGATGTGTTCAAAAAGCTTCAAATAACTATTCCTTTCGCCGAAGCTCTTGCTCAAATGTCAGTTATGCAAAATTCTTGAAGGAAATCTTGAGCAAGAAAAGAAAGATCGATGATCCAGAAACAGTAATGTTAATGGAGGAGTGTAGTGCAATCATTCAAAATAAATTGCCTCATAAATTGAAGGATCCAGGAAGTTTTTCTACCCCTTATAATATTGGAAATCTTGATTTTGATAAGGCTTTAGTTGATTTAAGTGCAAGTATTAATCTTATTTCTTATGAGGTTTTTAAGATGTTAGGGATGGGAGAACTAAGCCAATAAGGATGTCTCTATAATTAGTAGATCATTCGATCAAATACCCAAGGGGAATTGTGGAAGACGCACTCGTCAAGATAGGTGAGTTTATTTTTCCTGTTGATTTTGTTATTCTTGACATTGATGAAGACAAAGAAGGATCCCTCATTCTTGGAAGACCTTTTCTTGCAACTGCAAGAGTCTTGATTGATGTTCACGACAGTAAGTTGACTCTAAGGGTAGGTCAGGAGGAAGTTGTTTTTTATGTCCTAAAATCTTGCAAACTTCCTATGGATTCTGGTGATTATTTTAGAATTGATGTTGTTGATAATTATGTGGATGACACTTTGCATGCTAAAGATATTTCAATTATTGATAACATTAATACTAATGTTCAAAACATCAAAAGTGAGGAAGAGAGCAACCCCCCAAAGCAGCTTCCTTCTCATCTTAAATATGTTTTCTTAGGTGATAATAATTCTTTTCCTGTTATTATTTCCTCTCACTTATCACTTGATCAAGAGAAAAGGTTGTTACAGGTTTTAAGGAAGCATAGAAAAGCTTTAGGATGGTCAATTTCAGATTTGAAGGGGATTAATCCAAGTGTGTGCATGCATAAGATCTTGATGGAGGAAGACTACAAACCTACAATTAAGCACCGAAGGAGGCTGAATCCAAACATGAAGGAAGTAGTCAAGATAGAAATCATTAAACTCTTTGATGCAGGAATTATTTATCTAATCTCGGATAGTAATTGGGTAAGCCCTGTGCAAGTTGTGCCCAAGAAAAGAGGTATGACAGTTGTCTCTAATAATAATAATGAATTAATTCCTACTAGAACTATCATGGGTTGGCGTGTGTATATTGATTATCGTAAATTAAACAAAGCAACACGCAAATACCACTTCCCTTTACCTTTCATTGATCAAATGCTCGAAAGACTTGTAGGTTATCTTTACTATTATTTTCTATATGGTTATTTAGGGTATTTCCAAATTCCCATAGCCCCTGAAGATCAAGAAAAGATCTCTTTCACTTTCCCTTATGGTACCTTTGCATATAGAGGAATGCCTTTTGGTTTGTGTAATGCACCTGCAACTTTTCAAAGGTGTATGATGTCTATATTTTCTGACATGGTTGAAAAATTCATTAAAGTTTTCATGGATGATTTTTCTGTGTTTGGTTCTTCTTTTGATTCTTGTCTTCATAACTTTTCTCTTGTAATGCAGCGATGTGAGGACACTGACCTTGTCTTAAATTGGGAAAAATGTCATTTTATGGTTAGTGAAGGTATTGTTTTAGGGCACAGGATTTCTGAAAAGGGAATCGAGGTAGACAAAGCAAAGATTGAAGTAATTAAAAGCCTACAACCTCCAAATTCAGTTAAAGGAGTTAGAAGCTTTCTTGGTCATGCCGGTTTTTATAGGAGATTCATCAAGGACTTCTCAAAAATCACTAAACCTCTTTGTAATTTATTAGTTAAAGATATTTTTTATTTTAATGAAGGGTGTTTGAATGCCTTTAAAAAGTTAAAGAAGGAATTGATCTCAGCTCCCATAATTGCCACACCAGATTGGAGCCCTACTGTTTGAGCTTATGTGTGACACCCACTGCTCAATTCTAGAGGAGCAGACGGCGAATGCCACATTCGGTGCCGGAGCACTGTCTTATCCTACTTATTAACTCTAGATCATATATTAAAAGTGGCTAAGTTTTCATAAGAAGGCAAGTAATATTTTTATAAAATAAAGTTTAAGGAAATTCCTTCGAAAAATTCGCAAGAGTTTCCCCTAAAAATTAACTTGCCACACAAAGAAAACAAATACACTTCCAATATTTATTCCTCCAAATCCCCGAAACTCCAATCAACACAATCAGTCACACAGCTTCTAAATACTCATTCATTCACATAGGTTCTAACATATAATTTTACCATTCATTCTACAGAATATTTATTAACAATAGTACACCACAATTATAATATGAAGTGATTACTTAATTAAACACAATTCTTATAAATTTACAAATCCAATATTTACAACCTCAATACTTAACAATAAGTCTATACATGCCAAAATTACATCTCATTCTGTGTCCTACCCAAAAATAGAATTTCTTCTTCGATGCTACGCCTTTGGTCTTCAGGTAGCATCCACTGCTCACAACCTACGCGTGATAAAAATTAACTCGCTGAGTGGAAGGTTCAGTGGTGCTAAACAACTTAATAAATAAATAAAAGAGATTGCCTAAGCAATAATGCATTACATAACTTAGAATTACTTAAATCAAATACAAAATATCAAAAGTGTACAAATCAATAAATATATTCTGGAAATCATAAGTAAATTCATTCTTAAGTAGAAAATCATTGTTTGACAAATATAAGGAAATTTCTATAAATACCAATATATTTCCATTTTTCTCTTATAACAAAACATGATTTATTCTTAGTTAAGGGCTCATACGTATACTGAGAGAAATATAATCAGAATCGATTTCAGAGATATCAGAGAGAGAGATGTGGCCTGTGAAAGCACCACCGAAGATAGAGATGTAGCCTGTGGAAGTGCCACCAGAGTAGAGATGTGACCTGTGAAAGCGCCACCAGAATATAATAAGCGCGTTTGCTTATCTAGAGAGGGCTGATAAACCTAGCACATGATCATAACTCATATCATAATAGAGAGGCATTAAAGTTGAGCATGCTCATCTTACAGAGTAAATCTCATCTTACCATATTTCAACCATGCATAGTAGAGCCCAAATCAAAATCATTCTTTTACAAATAACTTATTACTTATACATAAGTCTTTTGCAAAATATCTCATAACTTAGTGCTTATTATTTCAAAATTACTTAAGTTACAACTTGTATATACTTATAAAATCTTTCTTATGTTCCAAATCAAAATCATGTCTCTTAAATACACACACATACATAACTTTAAATACTTAGAAATCAATGTTTAAAAAGACAAAACACATTTCTTACCACCTTAGGGTGGTTCGGCCTCTTTAGGTCATCAAAAGGGGGAAATGTTCCCTTCCATGAAACACCATAATTCAAGTTAGAAATACTTAGTTAAAACATTTAAAAACCTTTACTTAATACATTTAGTCTTATAAACTTATTTTTACACATTTCAAGCTTTCTTCAAGTCTTGAAAAATTCTCAAACCTTTATATTCAAGAAAGGGGTTTTAACCCTCACTAAATTACTTATTAACAAACTCATTTAAGTTAAAATCAAGCATTGAAATCAAGGGAAGCATGGTGTCCTTCACCTACATAGGTTCGGCCACCTCTTCCAAATTAAAGGGAAAATGTTCTTTCCAAATTAACCACATTAATCTTAAAGGAGACCATACAAGAACACATTAAAAACAAAAGAACACAAAAACATGAAACAAAACCAAGGGCCCTTCCTCTTAAGGAGGTTCGGCCACTCTTGGTTAAAAGGGAAAGAA